>JAOBYE010037012.1:0-22381 GCA_025403585.1 Parazoanthus swiftii | reverse complement strand
GGGCGAAAGCAAGAACAAGATATCGGTATCCGTTTCGCAGACTGTGTATACCGGAGGTTTAGACTGGCTGCAACGCATGCTACGTCCCACGTTTTCTGCGGAAAACTTGTTTTACCGTTTCAAAGCTAATTGCCAGTCGACAATTAAACTTAAATATCGCAAACGAATTAAAGTGGAGAGTCAATCCAAGAATCGGGTCAAAGGCAACTTGGCTTCGATACGCCTTCCCTCCAACAGTTGACAGTCACGTGCGCCAATTGTCGACGACTCGGTGTTGCTTTCCATGTACCATTGGGTGATTGGTAAGTTTGAACCTTAATCGTAAAATTACTTTAATACTTCAAGTGCCGTTTAATGTTCAATGTCTTCATTGGAAATGGATTTAAAATGTTGACCTTATTGAGTTAGAAATCGTACAATGCCAGCGACTGGCCTAACCTATGTAAACAATTTATTTAAATTTGCAGTATTTTCTCTTAAAGTATGGTATTGATACACAAGAAGAACAAAAGCAAGATTAATTCACCCATCAAACTTGCTGAAACTTCGTGATCAATCCCTGCACAACTTTTGAGTACCCTAACGTTTATTTAAAGCGATTGAAGAATTTATAAAATACGAACACGACCGCAAAAACTTCAGGCTTTAATTTTGTATTCTTTAAACAAAGGTTTTTGGTTTGTTTTTTATTGAAGCTAGCCTGCCGCACAGTTAATATGAATCTAAATCATTACCCTTAAGCTCTCTTAATCTTTAGTCCTCTTGTGTTCTCACCGTATGGTGGAACTGGTAGGGAAGCTGAGAGATTCTTGACAGAGATAGCGCAGAAGCTCGCAGAGAGAAAGAACATGACCTATAAGGCCTATAATACCATTATTCATTGGGTGAGATCCAAACTATCTTTTAACCTGCTCAAATCTGCTGTAATGTGTTTAAGAGGATCGAGAAGATCAAAACCTGAATTGAACATGGACTTAAATGGAGCCGAAATCTCAAAAGTCGTTGGGCAGATAATATAGACTCATTTTAAATTTTATTCAGTTGTTTAGTTTTATCCCAAACCAAAGGTTTTAAATACATATTTTATATTTTTTATCAAAAAATTTGTTAATAGCTTTTATGGATGCATTTTAATGGTTGTCAACAAAGTATACTTTTTATTATCTTCATGAATCAATGTTGCTTCCATAGTACTTAATCATATATCTGAATTTATTCATAGTTCATTGGTCGTTTTTCCTTATTCATGATTCCTTAAGTTTCACGTCAAAGGCAAAAACTCACGATTACTACCACTTTTTGTGGACACGCTTCATGAATCCATTTCCACAGCTGAATTACGGATATAGTAGCGGTCAGCTCGTGCGATTGCCATTTTATGAAGACTCGCATACAGTATAATTATTTGATGTTGCAATAAATTAGCTCGAAGGGCTTCAAGCTGTCAGAATCACTTTGATATTCGGAAACAAGTTATAATCCGGTTAAACGACTTTGATTGCGTAAAACGGTATTGGAAAGCAGCTCTGTTCAAGTTGAGGGATCAAAATTGTCTCCCAACAATGCAAAACAGCCAAATAATTGAGTCGAATAAGGATCTATCCGGAAGAAACAATTTTCTCAAATTTTCTTTCATTGCATTTTCTTATGAAACGTTCCAGACGAGAAGAACAAATATTACAGTTATTTTACGCGATAGGTGACTCGGATGCTTCGTAGTATACTTGTAAAAAAAACAACTTTATATGAACGAGGCTCGGTTTACCAAAAATTTTAAGAAAAAAATATAAAAATATGAGACTTCAAAGACTCGGAACCATGACAATGTTTCAAGACAGTATATTGAAATTCGTTACCTAAACCAAGGCTTAAACACCAGCCGGAATGTTTTTGTTTTTTTCTGAACTATATCAGTTTTGTCAATTGCTAAAATAAGAACAATTTAGTTTCAGTTTGAGACGGAGATACTCAAAAAATTGAGAACAATGAGTCTCGGCGAAAAATGGTTCTTATAAAAACAAGGTGTATATTAAACTTGAAAGCGAGGTGTTAGTGAACAAAGCCTGAACTAGATTTCACACTTGCCAATTTTTCTGCAAACCAAGTCACTTCTCATTCTTGACAAAGGTTCCAAACCCTGGAACGTACAAAATGTGGCAGAGCGTTTTGTACGTTTTCGTCAGTTTCCTAATCATCAGTGGTAAGTTTTGGTTGAATATTTTACTCTTCAGAATTAGCTTCATCCGTAAAATATCTTAGATATAGATGATAAAAGCCGCAGTTTTTAAAGCATTACATGTCAACAAAATTTCGTAACTCGCTATGAGTATAAATAACAACGCTGTTAATTGTACTTTTTTCATATGACCAGCTTTTCCGAATGAAAGGAAATATGTTAAATATGTTCACCAGTTTTCGATATTATAAACATATTCAAATATTTGTAACGAGCTGCGTGTAAGAGATCGGCTGAAAAGCAAAGGAATATTGGCATTGGGTCTCCTTAATATGGTTAAACAGTTCTGATTCTTTACGATAAAAGTAATATGCACCTTTGAAATGGTTTGAAAATTAAAGCGGTATGTTTATAGAACTGGAATGGAGAAGCTTCCAAAGGTCCATTTGCCCTTATTGACAAACTTCTTAGTCGTTCGTCTTCTTCGATTTCTGGTACAACCCTGTTATAAGGCGGCTGAAATTTAGAAAGGCAGATACATGATTAGATTTGAGAAAAGCGTGAGCAGATGTAAAAATTAGCGTCAAAACATAATGAATTATATAGTCGCATCTGGTTCAATTGTACCTTATTCCATTTTTACAAGTGAATGTCTTGGCGTTTGTTGAGCCCGTGGGGAGTTGGGCAACGTACTCTCTTGTAAACGAAACGAAACCTTCATTAATACAGAATCTATCGTCGTTGGAAACTGAGGCAGCCACTCCAATACAATTGTACAAATACATATTTACATGCTGTATAAATATAACATTTAGGGCAACCAACTACTCATATCACAGGTTGGTGGGTTTTATTTTATTGAAACGTTTCAGCAACTCGGCCTTCTTAGATTAAAAAAATAAAATCCCCTAACTATCAATTCATTTCGTATATAAAAGAAAAGAGCAGTGGGTACTAAAGTGAATAATTCACGAAAACAAAAGTTAAAATACATGGATTGAAATATAGAATCTAAGAAAGTACATTTATTATTTATAAAACAGGCAGCAACTGTTTTTAAAAAGGATTGTTATCAAGTCGCGAATTATGAAAAGAAATTAACTATTAATTTCTAATTTATTCTTGGACTTGTAATGACGCCTTTTGTTGAGGTTAGCTAGCTGTAAAACTCTTGATTACGACGACAATGCAATTGGCTTCTCGTGTCACTTCAAATTTGTACTCCACGTTTATTGAGTCTCTAACTTGTTCGATACAAACAAACTTGAAACCCTAAAGAGAATGTGCCAAGAGGCTAGTAAGTTGTTTGGTTGGCTGCCTCGCCTGTTCTGGTCTTTTTTTTCTTACAGGTGATTTATGGTTTTAAAATGTTTTGCTGAACTGATTTGAAGGTGAGCCAATATATTGTTATTTTTACTCGCTAAATATACATCATTCTTCGATACACAAGTTTCTTCTTTCCTAATTTATTATTATGATTTCTGAAACGCATGCAAGTTCAAAGGTTATTAGATTCATCAAATATTCTTTAAATGAGTTCGTTACTGGCAGTAAATATCTCATCAAGCAGAATTTCAAGCAAACATCGGAAAGTGTATTTATTTAGCGACCGGCACCAAATGCAGCATATACAATATATTGGCTCAACTTCAAATCAATACAACACAAAAATTCGAAATCAAAAATCGCCTACAGTATACAGAACAAACAATAGAACATGTGTATAGTAACCACATGATTAAGGAACTCGACCCATTTTTTAAAGATGTTAAGTTTGCTTGTATAAAATAAATCGGAAACGCGGTAAGCGTGGATCGTAATTTATAACAAGAGAAATCTCTTTGACGGTCCAGTCAAGTCCCTTGCAACAATTTGGCCTCAACCGTAGGCGTGAAGAAAAGAATATATTATTAATAGATAATCAGTGTCCAGTCTTAAATTCTCGACACAATAACAACCCCTTTTACAAATAGCTGCTGCCTGTTTTGTTAATAATAACAATAGCGGTGAAAAAACATGTTTTAGTATCCATGGTTTTTGTTTTCTATATATTCAGAAAAATTGCAATTTCTTCTTTAACTGAAGAAAGCTTTTAAAATTGGTGACACGTTTTAATAAACCCATGGAACTGTGAGGAGTTGTTGATTGCCCTGGGCACTTTGTATTTATACGGTATCTTTATTTCGGGCAACCACTGTGAATCTTATCGGAAGTGGGTTACATAATATCAGATAATTTCACTTTACAAGTCAGGATGGCCGAATGTTTAGTTAGTGGTTAGGGCTCGTGCCTCCCACCTTTGTGGACCCGGGATCGAGTCCTGTGGGCTTCGCATGTGGGCTGAGATTTGTCGATCTCCTCCTAACTTCGAGGGTTTTTCTCCGGTTTTCCCCCCTCACAAACTCGACTTTCACGCAAATATCTGTGCCGTCGAGCGATTAAACATAAGCCACTGGCTTGAGAGAATGGGCACACTTCCAGCTTAACGACGTTAATTAAAGTTTAGTTTTTTAGATATAGTTTACAAAAGAGGGCTATATATCATGAATATCAGAGTTTTCGCAAACGGGTATACCTATAAATGCTAGAGTTAACCCCGTGGTTATCCATGCAAGTGCTGTCGGGTCTTGTTTTTTGTAATCGATGTATACGTCCACGCGGTGACAGGCTTTATGTATATTGGTGCAATGCTTCAGATACTAGGTTGGGTTCTTATTAACTCACTCACAAACGTTTAAGGGTTAAAGTGTTCACTGTTTTGTTTTCTCGACAAATTGCAGCAGTTGTTGATACGTTTTAGAATTGGGATGAGTCGTGGGTTTGAAAAGCTACAGAAATTAGGATCTATTATCAATTTCTTTTTCCTTCTTTAAAAAAGCAACAAACATACCCTTTCAGTGCAAGAACAACTGCCGTATTTTTTTTGTTAAGAACTAGTTTGAACTAGACTTGATTTTCTGCAAAAAGATCTGGTTTTGGCAATCGTTTTGTTACCATGACGTTTTGTTCCTAAAAGTCTAAGAATCCTTCCTTCTATATTACAGTCACTGGTCATCGATTTCATGTTGGTTACCAACCACTATGCAGCTAAAGCAATATAATATTTTTCATTTTTTTTTCTGTTTTCCAACTTAACTTGACAAGTTATTCATATGAATTATGAGGTTAGTTATTTAATTGTCGGAAAAATAATCTTGCTTCGTTTCGTTGCAAAAATATAACGGCAATTGAACATTTAATTCAGTTTCAAGTTAATCTTAATAGTTCGTTAATATTATAATAAATATATAATATTAAGTTCAAAGCTACTTGTAAACTATCCTAAAGCCTCACAACTAAATCTCATCAAACTACTTTTGAAAGGACCTATGAAAAACGCAAAGGAAAATCTAAACGAATTCTCTAAAAACAGTATTCCTCAGAGGTCAATTTTTCAATCAACTATGACAAAAATAGAAGACAGAAACGTGATGGAATCGAGGATTTTTCGATTTTATATTTATTGGGTTCAAGTGGTTTCAAAAACTTGGGTTTTGCAGCCGCTCTTGTTTGCGCCTTCAATTTAGTCATCTTTATATCTAATTGCAAGGTTCTAAAGTGATGTTTATTTCTCAAACTTCCCAGCCCACAAGCTCATTATTTAACTCCTGTCACACTCCTTCCACTTCAACTTTTGGTTAGTTTTTTTATCAACGCTTTTGTGATCAAACAAGGATAAACTACAAACAGGTACAAAACATTTAATAAAAATATCGAAACAAGTAGAAATGAGAAAAAGCAGTTGTTCAAAAGATAAGTATATGTAATCGCATGGGCCCTCGGGCAATTAAGGATTAATTTTTGGAAAACTTTGAAAATGCAAGTGAAATTAATCCTTAATTGCCCGAGGGCACATTGCGATTACTTGTTTATCACATAAAGGGCAAAATTATCGAGGGAATCGCATTCACGCGCTTTGTTTTTCTACCAAGAAGCCCGTTTAATGCCGCAACAAATTAACCAATCAGGAACAAGTCATCATGCCCTTTTGATTACCAAAAGTGCCCTCGTGATTAAAAAAAAATGCCCTCTGTCTCAGCCAATCAGCATTCCGTAATTTTGCCTCATATGTGATAAAAGTATTTAGCACAAACGCACTCACTGTCTTTAGACAATATTGCACGTTTGTCACCACAATGAAACTTTAAATACTGACTCGTTAGTTCCACTTAACGGATTAATTATCCCCTAGAAAAAGACGGCTAGCTTAATGTAATTTCACTAAACAAAACATTCACTGGTATTTCAGGAACTTCACTTGCGATTAGTTTGATTCTCAGTGTATCAACTTTCAGGTGATGCCTACGATTGTTATGAGTGCGCGTATGCGAGATCTTGGGATGATTGTGACCGCAACATGACAATACGACACTGCTTCCCGTATATGTGTGCCAAGGTGTATTTCAGGGAGAAACATGATCCAACTATGTTTTACGCCCGAACATGCCTTACCGACCATCAATGCGAGGATTCCAATTTCTGCAGCGATCGCGTCAACTGCCATATTGAATGCTGTAATGAACACCTTTGCAACGGTCCGTCATGACAAACAAACCACACCATAATGATGCAAAGCTACAGGTGTTTTTTTTCATCAACCAAGGACAGGAAGAACAGAAATATTATCAAAATGACAAATTGTAGTTTGGACAATATTTACATATGGGCAATAAAAACTTTAAATCAGTGAGCATTTTGTACCTTGCATGCATCGCATCAAAAGCCATTTAATTGTCACAGAGTAATCCAAAGGTTAATCAATAGATTATTTGGCATGAGTTTCCATAAACATTGGGACCTGGGATTCTTTCCTTACCGTTTTCAGCAGTGAAATGAACAATCAGCTTTGTTCCTGTAAAACATGTTCTGGTAATGCCAATTTCGAATCAGTCCTAAAGGCTTATTAAGCACAACAACAAACAATTTCAATGATTTTTAAATTTCTAAATGTAAAACCTTTTAAAAGTGGCTACGTCTTACTATTTCAAATTTTAGCGCCAAAACTGTCTTCCGTCCTTAATTCACTTACTACACTCATGGAATTCTTCAGATCTACAGTTTACCTCTCTTTAAATGTGTGTGCCCTGGATCGAAACATCTGATGAAAAATAGGAAACAAACTTCTAGACCTGTTTGGTTTGTATGTTGAGATATAGAAACACGGGAATTTCGGAGCACTTTGACATTCGATTTTAACTCCATTGTCCTCTGGTCCTTCCATTGGAAACCAAAGAAAACTGTTTGAAATAGGCTTATCCTTGCGGAAGTCCTCAAAGAATTGAAAAACTTACTTGTTATTAGTTCCTCTGGTCCTAATAACCTTCCTGCTTGTTCTACAACCGAATGCACTGATAAATTAGACGAGTCTACTTGTGACCTGTTCAACCCGTCTTTGCCTTTTTTTCGAGTAAAGTTGCTAACCTGAACCCTGTTTTCGAAAGGGTAGATACTGATCTTTTCTCCAAATACCGTCGCATTTCCCTTCCGATTTTTTCCAAGGTCATTGCAGGATGTGCAGCTTGTAGAATGGTCGAACTCACTTCTGATCGTCTCTGCTCACTACAACACAGCTCTCTTAAAAGGCTCTTTTTTACTACGTAGTTTTTCTCTCAGGTTTTTAATGAAATTGGCAAAGTGCTAGATAACGGTGCCAGAATCAATGTAATTTATCTTGACTTCATTCGTTTTATTGACACTGTAACTAAACTCAAAGATTTGCATGGGAATCACAGGACCTTTACTCAACTGGTTTTCTGACTTTTAACAGTTTGACGGCAAAGTGTTGTTATCAGTGGTAGATCAAGCTCATAGAGACTTGTTCACAAGTTTCTGTCCTTGGACCTGTTCTATTCTTATGTTACATCTACGATCTTTCCGATTATATCTCATATATTTTCACACGATACCAAATGCTATATATACGAGTTGCCATAACTCGTAATGACGTCAGAAGTCTTCAGAACGACTTGAGTTTTATTTCACATCAAGCCCCTCTATAAAGAACTTGCTTTCCAACCTGCCAATTCTGAAAATCTCCGAATCTTCATACTACTACTACTACTACTACTAATAATAATAATAAACTTTATTAGGCACAGAATTCAAAAAGTTTACACTTATTTACATTGAAGCTGTGCATGCTATAATAATAATAATGATAACAGTGATAAAAACCAAAAAAATATAAAAGTTTCACATATGATATATTAAAAGTCAATTTAGATTTATAATGATAGTAATAAAAAGTTTAAAATGGCTCCTATTTTCTAAAAAACCAATAACTGGCTTTGAAGGCTTGAAGACGTGGAGAGTCTTTAACTGATTGGCTAAGACCATTGAAAAGTTTAGCGGCTGAATAACGGCTGAATACGAAAATCACGTATGTCCTGATTTGGAAGATTTTTTCGGCAAATGAATATTTTTGTTGATATGCGTACAATAATTGTGAATATCTGAACTTAGAGAAAACAAATTCTTTAAATAAGATGGACATAAACCTTTAAGGCATTTGGATTCTGTTAATCATGTATGACAATTCCACCGATCAATTAGAATAGTCCAGCCAAGCTCTTTGAACAACTTATCTGAGCGTTCTTCTCTGATCTTTTTCCTGAGTATTATCTTAGCTCCTCTCTTATGCAATCTTAGTAGTCTATTAAGACATGGCTTGTCTGAGTTTGACCAGATGACATCACAATTATCATGCAATGGTTGCATTAGAGTATTATGTAGGTGTTTACAGGTGTCTGCATTAAGGTATTTTCTAATTCTACTAAGGAGACCTAACCTTTTAGAAACCTTTGATGCAACAGCATCTATATAGTCATGCCATGTCATGGCACAATCAAACGATAAGTCTAAGTACTTTACAGAGTGAGTAAGTTCGAGGGAGGTTTCAGATAAGGATAACACAGGATTATCTGTTCGAACAAGGCGCTGTTTGGAACCAAAGAGCATAACTTTGGTTATCTGCCTGTTCTGGTGTTTTTTTTCCCCCAGGTGATTTATGGTTTCAAATGTTATGTTAAAATGATTTGACGTTAAGCCAGTACATTGTAATTTTTACTCACTAAATATATGTCATTTGCACAAGTTTCTGCCTTCCTAATTTATTATTTTGATTTCTGTAACGTCTTCTAAAGTAGGAATTTGCAACACCTTGATAGACAATGATTGCGTTACCAAGGTAGTATCATTGATCTATCGTGACTCCCACTTGTTTTCAAAAATTCAGGTGTAACAAAACCTTACAATTGTTTGTCTCGTTTGCAGCACGCGTTTCTTGGCTGGTGTTATAACAGCTATTTCGCTGATCAATCTACAGGGCTTCTAGAGTACTCTTCTTTGGACGGTCAACTGCATCTTTAACAAAATTTGTGTTAAATTTTCTACAGAACAAGGAGAACTTTTGAAGAAGATTAGAAATTACCCCACCGTCAGAGTTTGGCTCCAACTTGAAATTTTGATTTTGATTTTTGAATAAGGCAGAGTTTTAAAAACCGTGTAGTTAGGGGCTTTGAGGAAAATATTTTGTTTTAGAAATAAATAAGTTAAACAGCATGGGAGTGAGGGATAGTCGGGGAGATGGTGATGGTGAGTGTTTGGTTAACTGTTTATCAAGAGAACCCCAACTAAAATATTTAGAAGAAAGGAGTTTACCTCCTTATTTACCTTTTGACATAATCTCATAACCTGATTTAAACGCTCTGACCAATATTCTTTAATGAAATTCGTTTTTATTCTCGCCGGGTTGGCGAGGGCTTGTGTATGCTTATGTTGTGACATGTCTTGTCATATCTGTAGCTTCTGCTGGTTAGTAGATGGCTTTTCAAGCTATACTTTCTAAATATTTTCTACGAGTTCGGACAGGGCAGAACTGGCGGTACAATTTACAATTAGGTCAAGAATGGTCGACCCGAGAAACTAGCTGTTTTTGCTCTTGCCCTGTCCTTGATTGTTGTCCAAGAATCATTTAATTGATTTTTGCCGGCGCATTGTAAAATCCAGGCGCAAACGGCTATGAATCCCAAAACAATGTCGGATTTATCAGTTTTCGACATAATCTCTTACTGTTTATTGAAAAAAGGAAAAACAGAAAAAGTACTTAAACTCCCAAACTAAATAGACATAGTAAACAATTTTCATTACTAAAGAACATTTAATCTTATTCCTTCACTTGCTCATTTACTTGCTTTAATCCTAAATGGTGTTTTCTTTATTGTGGGTTGGTCTTTATAATTAAGACACAGTAAGGCTTGCCTTTTTAATTTTACTTTGAAAAACATGGCCGTATTTACCTGCTAGTCAGTGACCAGCTATCGATATTATCACTCACTGTCTCTTCAAAATACTCATAAAAGTTTTTAACTTTTTAAAAAAACTGGATTTAATACTTTAAAATAGATGTACTAAACATTTTTGTATTACAGACGATGTAGTCTTATTCTTCCACTTACTTAATGACTTATTTCAGTAATATTTGTCGTATTTTCTTTATTGGTTGATCAGTATATATCGAGACTCAAGCAGACTATTAGTTTGACTTCATTTGACAAAAAAGCAAAACAAGGCCATATTTGCCAACGCGACCAGTTTCTTCAATAAGAAGAATTCAGAGTTTTACTTAACAACGGCCGCAAATTGTTCCTTTGTCAAGGTTGATTTTTCCTCTCTTGCGGTGATGGTTATTTTCTATTATCCCTTGTTTACAGTTACAAAAGGGTTTCAATACCAGTTTTCAGGTAGCCTTTAGCTAGTCAAGTAGAAACGCCAAAAAGGAAAAACGAATGCATGGTTTGGAATAATTGCAATTTTGTTGATAAACTTTATTACTGCATGGTTTGTCTCCATAACTACGTCATTACGTTTTTGAATCAGATATGGTTTTAAATTTTCAAGCCAACCTCTGGGCCACGTTTGTACGTAACCAACTGGAGTTCGTCTTAGCACTTGGGGATTTTAACCACTTTACTCATTTCCGTTTCGTTAATATTTTGAAATTTATTCACACTACCCCCCATAAGTGGATCTGAGTTGCCAAATAGAGCTACGTATTTATTTTTTTTTTGTAATTTTTTTCTACCTAACAGATAATTTCGATTTAACGCTATGAAACAAATAGACGTTGTGAATATTCTGCATGTTTCTTAAAGGCCTGTTTACACTAGCAACTGGCGGCGCGACTTTTGTTGCGATTCCCATTGCAATATTTCTTGCACTTGCGCTGTTACTCCCAAAAGTACGTGTAAAGTACCTGCAATTTCCGTGAATTTGAGTGCCAGGAAACTTGCAATGTTTTGAACAATCTCAAAACTTGATACAACGTGGCGGCGAGAAAAATTGCCGAGGAAAATTGCGACAAAAAAGCACCAAAAATTGCTTGTGTGAACGGTCCTTGACAAAGATCAATTCTTATAATAAGACTTGCTACCATATACTTACTTATTTTCCTACTTCTTTATTTTCTGTTCTACGTGCTTGTTTAACCTTTAACTGAGTAAGTTTTTATACCAAACATTAAGACATATGGGGAATTCGTTTGAACCCCCACGTATTTCAAAATGGTTGGAAACTAGCAACCATTAGCACACCACCTATACTAATCATTTTCCATAGCAACAATTTTCAATAGATTAACGTCGCTATGGCAACAGATGTTGCAAACTGTAATTCCCATTTTTACCGTCATATTTGATTTTTGAATTTTTAGTGTTTTTTTTGGAAAATGTACGAAAACAGAATTCTAGAAGCTTAACTAGGAAATAACCAATTACAATTATTAAAGTAAAATCTAGTTTGTGTATTTTCGGATTGCGTTAACAGTGCTGACGCCATCCAATTAGTACTAAACACTCCGCTATTATCTAGGGTTTTAAAATTACTCACTTATTTGCTTACCTACTTACTTACCTTCTTACTTACTTACTTACTTACTTACTTACGTACTTACTTACTTACTTACGTACTTACTCGGAGTTACTTACTTACTATTTTTACTTAACTAACTAATAAGATATATTTTGTTTGTTTTTTCATTATGTGAAGAAGAATATCGAGACCCAAACAGACTGATGAGTTATTTAACTTTGGAAAAACAAGGTTATTGTTGCAAAGCTGCCACGCAGCCAGTTTCTTAATTTGCGAAAACTATAAAAGTTCGCTTCAATAACAAAAGGGCAACTAGTGGTTTTATCAATGTTAATTGTTGTCTCCAGTCGTGATGTTTACCTTTCTATAATCTTCTGTCTAAATTTTCTGTAAGGTGATAGACATTAATTTTCATAGCAAGGTTTTCCATAGTTCTGGAAAGAGGTCCCTAACCTTAAGACGAGCAAAATGCTAAAGAACCTCCTTTGTGGAATTTGTATCAGTTTCCTGATAACTTGCGGTAAGTGCTGGCTAAAAATAGAAATAGGAAATATAAACTACAAAGAAACTCAAATCTTTGGCTTTTTGAAACACCTTAATTAGACACAAAACATAAGTATTTTACGCTAACGTTTTGGCCTTTTTGAGAAACACCAAATTTCCTAGCTTGACTTTCATAGAAAATTTGTATTTACAGGCTCAAATAGCAAAATATTCATAAAGACAATGGAATAATTGAAAATAGAAGACATTTTGTGAAACAATTTTCATTTCTTGATTCAAACTTTTTTTTAAAAAATTTTTTATGATTATCCAGTGAGCAGCACAAGACTACGACAGCTTGAATTGGTTTATTATCCTACGCGTTTCGTCTGATTCTTCAGACTTCGTCAGGGATTTACAAATATTTTCTTTGCATGTTTAGGGTTTATTTATACCCATTTAAACGTGATCAACACTGATGATCTAACGTGTAAAAAACCCGGAAGGGCAAGGCAGACCGGGATTTAGTAAAGACTACGTCAGTTGTATAATGTAAATAGTTTCATTCGGGGGTGGATAAACGTTTTATTTTCATTTTAATTGCTGCAAAGCTCCAGGATTTAGGTTGGGAAAACCCAAAAACGTTAAAGTATCGTTGTAATTAGTGGGTAACATGTAATTGTCCGAGGTTATTTTACTTTAACTTGTTTGTTATCTTGTAGAATCCGAATGTAGTTCGGATAGTTTTTAGCGTATACAATGCTTTTAAATATTTAGATAACATTACGTTTTGCGTTAGAAAAAAAGAAACACATAAGTTTAAGAAGTGGAGTTTTTATGCACGCTACATGTCTAAGATACTAAAAGTGTGTTAGTTTGTTGGTTTTGCCAACTGGTTGAAGAGTTACTCAAGGAGCATCAGTTGTAAAAGACTTAAATTAGCAAAGTTGTCTTCTTTGTATTACAAACTACATTAGGTCCTGATAGATTTCAGAAACTGACTAGTGAAGTAAGCCGAAAATTGGATTTAAACTTGAACGTTTGTTTACTTATTGAGAAAAGCAACAAACAAACAAAAGTGTCCAGTCATTGTGCCTTTCTTTAAAAGTTATCTTCGGCTTTTTGTGAGCATAAAATCCTTGTTTCTAGCAAAGTGTTCGTTGCCTTTGTTAATATCTTATTTCAGCCAAGTATCGCTGATCATAAGTATGTGTGCATAAAAATGAAAACAAGATGTCTGAAAAAAAAGAAAACAATGTTAGTGGAAACTTCCTAACTTAAACTGTATCGGATAAATAATAAGTAAGGACAACTAGCTTAAGTGTAGTAAGTAGGTAAGTAAAACGAAGTTTGTCAACCCGATTTTAATTTTAAAAATATGCATAAATTTGGGCTAAAAATTATCCCGATATTGAAAAATCTATTGCCTTGCATTAGAGGTTTGTGACTTAGACCGATTTTTTTAATCTAGACACTAAACTCTGAACTGATTGCGCTCCTTTCCATATCCTCTTACCCTTCTATCCTTTTCTTGATCCACCCCTCTCCTTCTCCTCCCCACTCTTTTTTTGAACGCTTGCTGCACGGGCTAATTGTGGACTGCTAATGGGGTGTTAATAATTGATGAAAGCTTAAATCTAGAAGACGCAATCAATTTAAGAAATTAATGAACAAAATATCTTGAATAAGTATACAAGTTGGAATATCTGACGATCTTTGTTTTATATTTATGCCCCACTTGTATTTGTACTTTATTTCTGACTGTATCATTAAAGTTTGATAATAATGTTAGTAATGTCCTTTTTAACTTCTCTTGTTCAATTCTCACCTGCCCTCACATCTTACTTACATATATCCAATAACAAAATCTTGCCAGCCCTGTTTGACCACGGCTACCTAACTCAATTTTTCTTTGCTATTTTTAAGTGGCTGTATTCCTCATCTAACTATTATTATTTTTTTACCCTAAAGTAACATGTAAACAATTGTATCACCATGAGGACACAAATAAAATATTGATTGATTGGCAACTTGACTCGCAACGGAGTTACTTTGTAACTTGCGAGAAAAATTGTGTCATAAGACAATGTTTTAATTTATTTAAACAAGGTTTATCGGCACATTTGCTGGTGTATATTTTATATTGGTTACTTGCACGTTTAATTTTTTAACCAAATGATTTGGCGGAGGCTCATTGTTCGTAATTTTTTGTGTATTTCAGCAGCAGCAACAACAACGTTTTTATTTGCCACTATCAGTAATATAAAATAATTTTTCAAAAAAAAACAAACAAAGAAAAAACAACAGAAAATGTATTGATGTTTTCGGCCACAAGAATTAATAATAGGATTAAAAGTGTCATTTTTAGTGCTTCTTTTTATTGTTAAAAAGATTGTTTAAGTTAGAAAAAAAACAAATAGTAAATTGAGCACAGCTGCCTCACTACCATACGGTTTTACATCAAATTAACTGTGTGAACTAAGACCTGTTATAGGTTCGCAGTAGTACTTTACTCCTTGACTTCGACCGTCTCCTTCCCTCAGATTGTTCTGGAATTGTTTTTAAGTTTGGGCGATTTGAGCCTGTTCTTTTGTAGTTGTTCTTGTAGAATAATGCTTGTTGGTTATTTTGTAGGTTTTGCATTTGACTGCTATGAATGCCCGTATTCCAAGTCCTGGGCTCAGTGTTACATCGCGATGAGAAAGGAACACTGCTTCCCGTACAATTGTGCTAAGGTGCAGTTCAGGAGCATGGATGGTACGACAATGCTGTACGGTCGAACGTGTCTTACTGATCATCAATGCCAGGGCTCTACTTTTTGCAACGCTCGCGTCGACTGCAAAGTTGAGTGCTGCAGTGCAAACCTTTGCAACGGTCTGCCATGAACGAAGGACATCTTGACAACGAACTGGTGATCAACTGTTAAATGTCAGCCACTGTTATCGCATACCTGGGAATTAGTCTAGCTTAAAAACCTGCTACATACTGCTTTATAAACGGGTTTGAAAAATATCGGAGGACTTAAAAGAGTCCACACACTGGTCGATAGGAGTAGGCTAATGCCGGTGTTGTGGAATGTCACCTCATCCCCTACCATAATTGTGCTGTATCAGGACTCCATTCAAACTAGCCATGCTAAACTAGATACTCCTGTATAAATATTGCCTGCAAATTTAAATGATATCGTGCAACCAAAGTCAGTCATTAAACAAAATTTGAGTTGGGAGTTTTGTAGCAAATGGCGCAGAATTCTGAAAAGACAAAATGGTCTCAACATGTTGCCTCGTATCTGTCTTCATATTCCTAGATAAACTGGGTTTTGAGTAGTTAAATATTAACGAAGTCAGAAAGTTTTCAGAAAGAGGTGTACCTCAGTGCGGATTTTATCTTAGTGCCAAACTGAATGGTATGAAGCTTGTATGCGTTACTAAAATGTCTTGGTTGATTCTTTAACAACAGGCACGACTGAGTATCTGTTAAAATCGCAGTATGTTGTCTTGTTCTTTGCAAGAATACTTACTTTACGACAAACTTCCTTGCTCCATTCGTTTATTTATATTCTTGAAGTCTTCTTTTCTTCTAATCATAAGAGGAAAAAATAATATAGCAACACGTACAAATATCCAATCCTAAGCTATAGGCTTCTACAAGCCCTTTCCGTGTTCCCAAGTTGGTAGCACAGAAAAAGTTCACGGGCTATCATTGTTGTTAGTGAAGTACACGTTCTCTTGAATTTCAGATGTATTTGATTTCAATTTAGAACACCTTTTTTTCTGTTTCCTTTGTCCCCAGCAAACTCGTAAACCATTAAACCCTTGAATCAATACTCCTCCTTGAAAAAATACTCCTCCTTTCTGTAGAACTCTTTTCTTACGATTTACATTACTAAATCACAACTATTTCCTTGAAACGGAAACTTCAAAATGTCCCTTTCGTTAAGTTTTCAATATATTCAAACTGAACTTTGACGTTATAAGTTTCTATTGTTTTTTCTCCCCATTTTAAAATTAATACGTTTAAAGATTTCTTATTGTATTTATCTATATCTACGTTTTAAGATTTTTTATAATTGGATGTGAAGCGCTATTGAATTTAAAGAACTAGAGCCATATAAGTTTAAATTTATTTTTTTCCCATTATTATTATTGTTACTATTAATATTATTACTATAACTTTTAAAGGCGCCTCGTACATGCAAATTGATACACACTTGTGTCATAAAGGACTTCATTTACACAATTATTCGAGCCTCAGTCACTGGAGACTGATTGATTCCAATTCCCCCCTCCCAATCCCCATCTAATGCTCTATTGTCAGTTACTGGTCCCTAATCTCGGAATCCAATTTCTTGTTTTGGGTGGTGAAAAACAAGACAATTTACAGTTTCAAAGCAATGAAGAAGAGTGGAAGTTGTATATTAAAATGGGAACATAAACAACAAAACGTGATTTTACCAAAAGGAAAATCCGTTTCCAAGCAAAACATCTTTTCTCTTTGAGGTACTGAAAGAATTTGCATTCAGCCTCGAGCGACAAAAACTGTGCAATCAAGAACAGGACTATGGTGTTTGTAATTAAAAAGCTTTACAAACAAATACAATTATCGCTTTTACTTTTTCAATGCTCTTCGTTAAACCTAAGCAGACAAAAGCCAAACAAATAATTTAGGCATATTTATCTAGTATATTGTACGAACTCTGCTCAAACAAATATTTCTTGAAGAAGATACAGTCCGACCCATAAATTTAAGGGAAAATGCGAACAATTTGTGTTGTTTGCTTTGCCTTTATGGTTATCTTCAATTATGGTAAGTACTATCTGTTTTCCCAAAGGATTTTTTTATCCCAAAAATTTTGTACACTTAATGAATACCGCACCGCCATCCTCGCTGTCAGAATATATTTGCTTAGATATGTTATACATTCTGCTTTAGCCAATTTTTTTCAGAAAGCCGATTGAAATTATAAATACTTTTAGGCCTAATTTATCTCATACTGGATAGCTTTCAACAATTCCACTGTTTACACTTGCAACCATTTTTCTGACACGCTTTTCGTGCCATTTCGAAAGTGGAGGGTCACATATCCGATAGGTTACTGTTCAGCAACGGTTCATGTGTCGACACCAAACCCTATTCACTACAGCGTTAACTAAGCCTACATTATTTTCACAAACCCACACCACAACCATTCGTTTTGCTGTTTGCCCGCAAGTCTAGAAAGTAAGGGTTGCTGTTGTTTATGTCGATCTAAAATTGAGAGAAATTTCGAAAACAATTTATTTTTCATTACACGCCTTTTTCTTGAAAAAAAACTCAAACTTTATAAGAACACTTAGGCTCGGTTTTTCCAAATTTAAGAAGCTAAAAACACTTCCAGACTCAAGCTCTGTTTCATCGGATCCACAAAAACTCAGTTTTTCAACAAGAGCAGTTGCTGTATGTTAAAAGATATCAACAGTTTGAGTCGCTAACAATGCGCGAAAGAAGTAGGCAACCTTCAATTGTTCTGTGGCATTTCGCTTTTCGCACATTAGAAATGTTTAGATTTTTGTACTTAGAATACATATTTTGAAATAGAATGCAATGAAGCCTTGTTTTAAATCAATTTCTTTTGCGATGCTACAAGATATCATTCAACCCTACCAAGATAGGCTTTGAATTTTCTATGTTCTCCACGTGGCATTTGTGTTGCATTAAAACTCAAAAGAGTTTTTTCTAAAAGGGAATGATTCAACAAACTAAAGAAAAATAAATGTGCTAGCTAACGAAGTTGTGGCAGATTTTAATTTTTTAGCCACTGATGAGGTGAATCGCTTAATCAAAACCGTCATTAACACTTTTTTGCATTCCCTGCCTTTGTACCTGCTTCACTCAGACCAACACTTAAAACTAACTTGGAGCTGAGTTTGCCATAAAATATTATCAACGAGCCTTTGCCAAAACTACCTGGTTCTTAAAGAATGGTGTGAATACACAAATTTTAGAACTACGTACAAAATCATGTTGCATAAATCAGGCATTAACTACCAGTTCACATGCTCTGTATAATTAATTAAGACTGTATCGCTCGCAGTAACGACTAGTTTCGTATAATTACAAGAGAGAAGCAATATAGCTTTGCTTGTAAACACAGACTGCACATTAGCTCTAAACTTTAAATCTAGTATTTCCTTCAAACTCCTTGCATTAAATGGCATTGCTGTTACTCATTCTTTCTCTGTACTGTTTGGAACAGTCTCAAACTCAACTTTACGACACAATACTTCAAAGTAACCCCATGGACACCATCTTGGGTGTTTGAGAAAAGTATTGCACAACCTTAATGACGTCACAATTTACGCTCCAAAACATCGCATAACTGATTTCAAGACTAAAAATTACAGTTTGTAGTTCCTTAATAAATACTTGAGAAAGAAATGTTTTAAAAATTGACCAAACATGGCGTCAAAAACTGCCTTGTCATGGAAAAAATAACATATTTGACCCAACATTTTCAAAAAAGTTGGTTTCCATAAATTTGAAGTTGAAGGGTTTTTTGGTGTTGCATTGACGAATAACAGCCAACTTAACAATTGAAAATTTCAGTTTTTATGGTTTTTTGATCTTGGCTTTTTATTTATGTGGCTTTTAAGTTGATTTTTCAGAGCATTGTTTAACTGTTTTGGTCAAATCTGTTACAAAGTCCCTATGCAGTTCCAACGGTAGCCCTGAAATAAGTCAGTAAGACACCTTTTCTACAACGTGATAGACGACGTTATTATTCAAACTGGATTTTCTTAGTACCGTTGTACTAAAAAAAAAACTCCTCTACTTATTAGTACTGTTGTACTAATAACAACAACCAAAATAGCTCGGGTAGAATAATGTTAAACCAAAGTAAGGTAAATATAGCTTATTTTATTGTTTCCTTTGAAACTTGTGCCGGTGAAAGACTGAAACCATCCAAAAATACAATGATGTGACGTCACAACAACGTCATACTCAATTAGACTGTCAAGCATTACACCATATTCAAGCAGAAATTACATCAATTAAGGTTTGTTGAAAGTGTTATCTGTTTTGGATTAGTACTAAACAAGATATAGTCGGGGACCCCCTCCTTTCCTCCAAGGCTGAGAGGGCTCAAAAGAGCTCAGGCCAAATAGGATTAGACGGAAATCCGGCGAGTTTAAGAATTGGTTACTATGGTTACTACAAACCGAAATACTGACGTCACTTCAGGAAATAATGTGTTTATTAGTATTTTGACTTTTAAAAGGTATGAACTAAAACAGTCTTCAATGTATCGTGTTTACCGAGACAATCTCACACCCACTTGAATTGTAAACAAATTTTATTATCTGTTTAAAGAATCATTCAAAGGATTCTGTTGGGGAATCTTTTTTGAATTTTCAAAATTTTTCGAGCTACTTATATATCTTAATCTTTTGAAACTATATTTACAATAAATATAACACAGCTTTTAAGGGTTATTCGATGTTTCTTTTTAAAACTATCACATTTTCGACTTTTCTAATCGGTTCATGAGAAGTCCAAAACTGAAGACTTTTTAGAGAGAAAAAGTTGCAAACATCTGTCAATATACACTTATTACTGTTCTTGCAAGAAAAGTCACTTGTTAGCATAATTATAACACTAAAGTATTAATAAATAACGATTATAATAAAAAAGAACAATATTAATGACAGTATATAATAGTGAATGTTAACCTAAATACTAAAAAACATAGCTCTCTAAAGTTCAAAGTGCAAAACTCTTGGCGCTATTTGACTTTTTCATATATTGTAAAAGGATGATTTTTCCCGTATTAGGTGACGCTTATGACTGCTATGAATGTCCATACTCAAAATCGTGGGAGGCCTGCAACAGGGTGATGGTCATGATTAACTGCATGAGGAATTGTGCCACTACGCAGCACTGGGACCGTAATACCAAGCAGATGCTCTACAGTCGAACATGTTTGCCCGACGTTTTGTGTCACAAATTCTGCTATCCACGTACTCGCTGCTTCGTAAAGTGTTGCGGTAGCAACCACTGTAACAAACCTTGAACACCGGAACCAGCCACAAAGGCGCCTATGGCACGCTTGTGGAACAGACACTTAAATGTTGAACGAAAACGCAAACATTTTAGATAGAACTCATACATTGTTAAAACCACAACTTTAGCAAGACGATTGGAAGAATAGATGTTGAAAAGGTATTTAAAACCATAGCTAACTGCCGGACGACCATCCAACTACAAACATAGTTAACTGTGTGTCAGGAAATTGCTTTTAGTTCCGCGAAATCTTCAGCGAAGGCAGCCCTAGTCTTGTGTCTTTTCGCCGGTGCTTCGATGTGTATTAAAATACTCTCTGGGCATGCTCTCTTGTTCTTTATTTGTAAATACCCCCTGCTTTTGCAGGATCAGCAGTTCGTACACGATTTTGCCAGAACAGGTCAAAGGTGCTACTGTATTCGAAGCGGAGCAGTCTACGACATGATCATGCTCTCTTGGAACTTGAGTTGATACGCTCTCCCCCCCCCCCCCCTTATACCGTCGATTCCCTCTCCCTAAACTGCAGCCGAATAAACCCTTTTGGCGATATCGAATTGTTGGACATTCCACCCAATATTTAACTGTTATTTTCAAGAAGTTAGAAATTTTATATTTCATGTTCCTGCTCTTGTTCTTGGTCGATATTTTCTTACTCTGTCGCAACTCTCAGCCACATCGTATACTTATAAAATGTTCACGGTACGAAAATACGCAGATCGTCAGTATTTCAACGTTACATCATTGAACGATGTTAAAGGAAAACTCTTATCTCGTACCTAATTATATCTCGGCCACCTTTCTCCGCTAAAATTCCTTGCAACTGTTGGACAGTTCGCTGTATAAAAAGAAAAAAAAACCCGTGAGTGTTCAATGTTACAACATCGAAACTAAACTCAAAAGCAAATTCATATCTTATTCCTTTTTAAAAAGGACCAATCTTTTCGCAACACCTCTTTGGAACTGTTGAACGTCCCATGAACTATACGCTACTAAGTCGTTAAATCCGGCCGAGGGATGATGCCTCTTTGAATTTAAAAAATTATCATTCAGTTTGTCCCCAATGACCGTAAATTTTTTGGCTCCCCTTCTAAATTTATTTAGTGCACCAAAAAGACAAACTATGCGAAGTTTGGTGCTTTCTTCCAACTTGTTTAATAGAGATTGGCTAAGCCACCTCACTGAATCTCTAGTAGAAGATTTCCCACACATAATGAACTTTAGGGCACGCCAACAGATTGCCGGCTGCCTTGTGCCCCACTGGTTCTATAAAGCCTTTCATCCCACTTGTTCCACAAAATACAGTCATGCGTCCCTAGCAGTGCGACCGAGAGGCTGGGAGACACATCCTCCGACCGCCGAATACGTATACACTGCAAGAAAACCCTAGCAGGCCAGCAAATGTCAAAGTAGAACTTATTTCAAAAAGCTGCAAAGAAACTGGCCGAATCTTGCAGAAGACAGGCGAAGCAAATTTGAAATTATTGGGCATCCTACATGGGCCTATAACTAATGCACGCCAACAGATTGCCCGCTTAAAAAGCAATTAGGATGTAGACTAAGGGAGAACCAAAGTAGGATCATGGAGTTATGTTTCAGTTTGTTCCAAGATAAGGTTTGAAATGGAGTTTAGCTAGAGTCAGTACAAACTCACCTTTTCGGAGTTTGAACAGGATCAGGGTTTGTAGCCATTTCCACCCATTTGTGTGTGAGAGCTTAGCACAGTTGGTAAGATCTCTGACTGCCAACCAGAAGGTCCCGGGTTCAATCCCCGGCCTG
>JAOBYE010036901.1:10905-22383 GCA_025403585.1 Parazoanthus swiftii | reverse complement strand
AATCCCCCCCCCCCCACCCATGGATCCCCCATCCTAAGGATCACTCTTTTCCAGTACAAGCATATAAAAGTTCCTGAGAAAAACTCAACAGTTTGCACCTTCGGGCCCAAGAGTTCCCATTCTTGCCCACTGTTGTTAAATTTCTGCCTTCTGGAATGACTTCAAACTTATTTGAAATATGGATAGTTGTAGCTGTTGATTTCAAGATTCTTCGTGCTGCTATTTTTAATTTCTTGACATGTTTGTAATTATAAACAGAGTATCAATGAGAGTTTGGCAAAGCATAGATCTTCGAAACTTCCAACTAATTTCAGCAATGAGAACATTGATAATAGATTGATGAGTTGCTACCAAGATTGTCATTATGTTTTGAGGTACTAGACCCACAGGTCTGTAAAGTTGGAGAATTCTTGGTTCCTTGTCGTCTTTGGCTTTTGTGAAATGCTGAATGAAATCAATAATTTGGGTTAGCCAGAAAACCAAAACCAGTATAACTGTACTCAGGGCTCTGCTCTGAAAATGTTTGTTGTTTTTGAAAAACCAAAGATCTAGTTATACTTAACAGTTCTGAAAATCCCGCTGAGTTGTAGTTCTAGCGGTCAGGTATTTCATTAATTAATATTGTTCTATGGATGAGCAACAGAAAATGACACTCATTGAGCTTTTTTCTCTGTGGACTGGCTATTAATATGAGCATCCACATCTGTGACTAAAAATAAAGCTTTTTGAATTGGTACTGTATATCCCAGCTCCCTCACCTTGACTCCCTCTTTGTACTCCTTGATTAGGTGATTGAGATGTTGTAGCAAGTAATTTAATAACTCTAGTCTACACTCTGTACTCCCATCAGATTTCATTCCTGTGACGTACCTGCTTCCTGCTGATTACAACCTTTTCGTTGAGGAATTCAGGAAAGCACCTTCTAGTACCTGGATTATGAAACCAACTGGAAAGTGTAAGTTAGTCAATTGGTCCCATCCATCCACATATTCTGACTCATCCAGAGCACCATCCAACCATACATCTATACATCAAACTATCAATACAGCCATTGTCATTTACCCACAGCCTGGCTATCAGTCCAACTATAGACCTACATGTATCAGCCTTTCCACCCAGTGTCACTTTCCCACCAACTTTATTCCCTACTGTATGTATTCACCCATCCATCTTTTCATCCGCCTCCCCATCCACCCAATGTCACTTCCCTACGGCAAATATTATCCAATTACACATCCACCTCTAAGTGCCAAAATGACACTCACCCACAACACTGTTTACTATCTACATGTACATGTACACAGCTACATCTCCATCCATCCGATGACACTCCCCTATAACCCATGTCTCCATCCATCCATTTACACATCCACCTTCTCATCCACCCAACATCACTACAACCTGTATATCCATCCATCCATCTACACAGCCACCCCTCTATCCACGCGACGTCACCTACAACCTGTGTAAACATCCATCTAGACAGCCACCCCTCTATCAACGCAATGACACTTACCTACAACCTGTGTATTCGACTATTCATCTACATAGCCACCTGTCCATCCACCCGATATCACTTACCTACAATTTGTGTATCCATCCATCTAGACAGCCACTCCTCCATCCACACGATGCCACTTACCTACAACCTGTGTATTCATCCATCTATCTACGCAGCCACCTGTCCATCCATCCGATGTCACTTGCCTGCATCCTGTGTATCCATTCATCCATCAACACACCCAGCTGTACTTCCACCAGATGTCACTTACCTGTATCCTGTGCACCCATCCACCCACTTACGCATCCACTTTTCAATCCACCCAACGTCATTCACCCATAAATTTTTATTTCCATCTGTCCATCTACACAGCCAGCTGTACTTCCACCTGATGTCACTTAATGCATCCTGTGTGTTCATCCACTCATTTACACATCCAATTCTCAATCCACCCAATGCCATTAATCCATGAACATATGTTTCCATCTATCCATCTACACAGCCAGCTGTCCTTCCACCCGATGTCACTTACCTGCAGCCTGTGCATCCATCCACCCATTTACACATCCACTTCTCAATCCACCCAACGTCATTCACCCAAAAACTTATGTTTTTATCTGTCCATCTACACAGCCAGCTGTCCTTCCATCCGATGTCACTTACCTACAATCTGTGCATCCATCCACCCATTTACACATCCACTTCTCAATCCACCCAACGTCATTCACCCAAAAATTTATGTTTTTATCTATCCATCTACACAGCCAGCTGTCCTTCCACCCGATGTCACCTACCTGTATCTTGTGCATCCATCCACCCATTTACACATCCACTTTTCAATCAACCCAATGTAATTCACCCCAAAACTTACGTTTCCATCTATCCACCTACACAGCTAGCTGTCCTTCCACCCGATGTCACTTACCTGCATCCTGTGCATCCATCCACCCATTTACACATCCACTTCTCAATCAACCCAATGTCATTCACCCAAAAACTTACGTTTCCATCTATCCACCTACACAACCAGCTGTCCTTCCACCCGATGCCACTTACCTGCAGCCTGTGCATCCATCCACCCTTTTCACATCCCTTTCTCAATCCAGCCAGTGTCACTCACCCAAAAACCTGTGTTTCCATCTATCCAAGTACTCATCCACCTGTCCATCCACCCGATGTCACTTACCTGCAACCTGTGTATCCATCCATCCATCAACACATTCTCTTTTCCATCCAACTGATGCCATTTTTCTACATCCTGTGTATCCATCCATCCATCTACACATCCATCTTTCCATCCATTACACTGTCCCTCACCCAACAACCTGTTTATTCATCCATCTACTTAAGGACCACCTTTTAATACACACAATGTCACTGTACCAGTGCGTATTACATTGAGTTAAAAAGTAAAAATAATATGTTTTTAACGCCATTGTTGTGGTTTTATCATTTTTGTAGTAGTAGTACATGTAGTAGTAGAATG
The DNA here is from genome assembly GCA_025403585.1 of Parazoanthus swiftii. Lineage (NCBI taxonomy): Eukaryota > Metazoa > Cnidaria > Anthozoa > Zoantharia > Parazoanthidae > Parazoanthus > Parazoanthus swiftii. Next base: position 19,396 of record JAOBYE010036901.1, on the reverse strand, counting down.
ATTAGATGAGTCAATGAAAATCATTGCCTTAAGATTCGAAAAACCAACATAACCGTCCTATTAGCTGTTTTTCTTACAATCTACCAGCCTTGGTACAAGTATATGTATTTTCTTGCACACTCAGTACTTTTGGCACATACAAAAGAACGTAACATTACATTTTTAATTTCAGCCAGGGGAATTGGAATTTTCCTCATCAATAGATTGTCTCAACTAAAGAAATGGTCCAGAGATAGCCGTGGGACTCCGTAAGTATTTTCTTCTGGCTAGTGTATAGACATGATACTCAACAGTTATATTGACAAAACACTATGTCGGCTAGAAGGAGTGGACCCATTGTTGAGCCTTCTTTTATTTAACTTAGTGTGAGCAATTTTTTTTACTCAGCACTGGAAATTTCGTTTCTATAAAATGATTGCTTTCAAGATGCTATTCAAGTTTATATTTCATCTTTTTAGCATTCCGAACAAAGATTTTGGAAACTTTTTGAAGTTGAACTTATCGTCAGTTTATTATAAATCTTAGCAATGTGGATGCAACTTGAGAAAAGTCTCGGAAATGGCATTTTTATAAGTTCTGTTTCAATTTTCAACCGCTTATTCGTGTAATAAAACAGCTGAACAAAGTTAGAGAGACGTGCAACAAAATTCTGAGTCAGAAATTTTTTAAGTACTATCGCGTTTTCTGTATACTTATTCTTTTTTTTTTGTACTGATCGAGACAAATCTTATAACAGCCTAACAATGAGTAGCCGTGTTTTAGAAAGTTGAGGTTTTTTTATAACGTGTTAATTTTCGGACGCTAATATCTTGGGACGGTTTATATCTTTGCTCACATTTTTGCCCAAAACTGTAACCATCCGAAATATCTTGCTCATAATGTAGTTGAGTAACAAAATGGTTGTGATAACCACTTTCATATGGTTATGTTACAGATTAGTTCATGCAACTGGTAAAGACGCTTACGTCATTTCCAAGTACATTGACAATCCTCTCCTGATTGGTGGCAAGAAGTTTGATTTGAGAATTTACGTTTTGGTGACGTCATTCAGGCCACTAAGATGTTACATGTGAGTAAATGAAAACTGTGTATACCACTGTGAATATGTCAGAGACTAGCTTGCAGTTTAGGTGAGTCAGTGTACGGAACAGTGTATAAGTTGTAAATGCGTACCAGCTTCTGCTGGGGCATAGACTGCATTGGATTTGTAGAGGTGAGTCAGTGGACGGAACAGTGTTTGAGTACTCGCAGTCCAAAGGTCGCAAGTTCACACCAAATCACTGTAATTTCCTTGAGCAGGACAACTCAGTTGTAAGTGAGTACCAGCTTCTGCTGGGGATTGGATTTGTAGATATAAATGTAGTAAGTTGAACCACAAACACTTACAAACACAATATCCTACATTCAAAAAAAGTTTGATTTCCATCCCGCCTGGTCAGCTGTTGAGTATGGTGAATCTTAATCCAGTTCCATCTGTGTCATGCAGCGCCTAAGCTCAAACGTATATGTTTTGTTTCTTGGAAGATCTTAAATAACATAACAGAGATCCCTTTATAAGAAACTACTAGCACTTTACAGAATGAGGCAATGCGAGATATCAGCATTTTCTTCATATTGCCTCTTTAACTTTAAAGTCTTACCCCTGTTGCCTTAACGAATCGAATTTTGTGCATTGCCTTGCACGGTACGAGACAGTCCTAAATATTGGTTATTTGATGTTGCACAAAGGAAGAAACGTTTAAGAAAAAAAAGTTGCAAAAGAAGTGAAAAACATGTTTTGGCCATTCCTTTTTTATTCCGTTTCACCTGTTCTCTCTCATTCCCCTCCCCTCTGTCTTATCCATTCTTCAGTCGTCGCCTGCCGACCACACACATTTTGTGCTAAAGAAGTGAGAAAGGAAAAATCTCGTTCGTCTGATCTCAATATCCAGATTTTTTCCATACTGTGCAGTGTTTGTCATTGATTAAAGGACCAGTAATTATTTTTTGGAACATCAGGAGAGAAAATCTCAAAGATTATGGGTTTTTTAGATGATATACTGTCGTATGAACGGGTTTGAAATTTTATGTGAAAAGTTTCATGCAGAACAGGGTTTGTTTTTAGTTTTTGTACGGGATTAAAAAAAAATACTTTTTCTGGTGCAATCTGGGTACATAAACCAAACCTCTCTCGTGTTTGCTTCCCAATAGTTCATAAAGAGATCGATTGGTCTCTTGATGTGGTTTGTAGAAATGAATTGTCATCGCTGTGATTTCATGCAGTACTTATTTTCTCCTCTTGTCAATGCAGGTATAAACACGGCTTTTGCAGGTTCTGCACTGTTAAATACAATGCCAACGTTAATGAGCTGGATAATATGTTCGTTCACCTGACGAATGTAGCCATTCAAAAAACTGGGGTTAGTTTCTTCTTTTGTATTGTTGATCAGTTGTTAATGTAAAATAGTGATCAGTTATTATCTCAGATTATCTGCTTAAACACACGGTAGTTGTTTACCTACATTCAAACTCAGTCCAAAACGTTTGTAAGAATTTCTCCTATGTTCTTATTGTTCGTGTTTTGAAGATTAGAGTGCCACTAGCAGCGACCGCTGATTTTAAATACTGTTGTTAAAACATACACCAGACCAATTGGATAATACTGAATTAAATCGGCACTTTGATTGGCTCTGAAATTCCGGTTACATATGTAGTAGCAATAGTTAATGGTAATAGTAGTAGTAGTAGTAGTAGTAGTAGTAGTTGTTGTTGTTGTTGTTGTTATTATTATTTGTTTATTGTAATTGTATTTAGTTTTGCCCCATATCAGGAGGAGTACAATGCCATTCATGGAGGCAAGTGGACTGTGAAGAATCTCAGATTGTACCTGGAAGGGACAAGAGGCAAAGAGGTCAGTCAATAACAGTAGTTTTCATTCTAGAATCGTTACCATTTTGGTGCTAAGGACGCAAACTTGTGATAAAATCTTTTGTGTCCGACTGATCGAGAAAGCTTGCTTGAAAGCACAATTATGTTGCCCAGTTGGAACCCCAGATTTTGGCAAGTTTCAGATACAGAGTTCTCAGTCATGTTTTTGGCTAAACTAAAGACAAATGACTTCGCTTATTATTAGTTAATTTTATACGTCTTATCTGGCGGCATCAAGTTTCTGTTTGTCCATATGATAAAGGTTACGCAGAAAATAGAGGTTTAAGGCGAGCTCCGGCTTGTTTATCGTTGTAAAGTAGACTGTGACATGTGTCACTTCAACTGAACATTCGTCCCCCTAAACGTTGTACCTTTTCTTCGGTAACTGATGTTCATAGAAATTAATGCTCTCTGAAATTAAAGTAGACGTTTCAATATTAAATGAGCAGCAGATGATGATCTTTTTGTCTAAAATACAGGCCATCCAGCGGCTTAATTAGTACGTGGAGTTATTTGAATTTTGCCAAAAAAATCAAACATAGTAAGGGCTATAGAGTTTCAAGAAACGTGACGCAAATATGAACACAACGACTCCAGTCGAAGCAATTATCGAGGAAGGAGAGGACAAAATTATAAGAAACAATTGTTGTAACTCCTTTCCTCTGTAAATGGAAACTTTTTGTATTTTGTATAATGGTGTCGAATAAACTTGTTATTGAGGTGGTTGTACTTCAAGTACGTTTGCTTGTGACAAAGTTTGATGTGTGCATGTACTATTTGAGCTGATGTCGTTCTTCAAATATGGGTTCAGGAGAGGAATTTTTCAATTGATAACTAAGAGTGTAACAGTTGATCTGCCTGTTTTCAGCTCCCGTTTTCTGAGCTACGTCGTTTTATAGCAGGTCATAGGTGAAATTTGTCTTTCTAAATATTGTTAAACTAGTGGCGTCATCCTGAACCAGTAATTCTGATTATTTAGCAACCTTGTGATCCCAAAGTGATGTGACGTGTTGCAATGTGATGTGATGTGTTGCGATGTGATGTGATGTGATGTGACGTGATGTGATGTGATGTGATGTGACGTGACGTGACGTAACGTGATGTGACGTGACGTGACGTGTTGTGTTGCGATGTGATGTGATGTAACGTGATATGATGTGATGTGATGTGACGTGACGTGATCTGATCTGATGTGGTTGATAATTTAATTTGTGATATGATATGATATGATATGATATGATATGATATGATAATCCTCCAATAGTATATCTAATTCCAAAGTTTAACCCATAATGTAATAATCGACATTTCTTGCTTTTCTGTTGATGTCAGCTGACGGAAAAACTGTTTGATGACATCAATTGGCAGATTGTGCATTCACTCAAAGCTGTGCAGGTATGTACAACGCACGCGGTTTCTCACATTGTAAGTTGTAAAATTTGATATATATGTTAGCCTTGAAAGGTCCTGGAACATCATGGAGTTTGAGGTACGTTTTCCAGGTTTGGAAAAGTTGTGGTATTTAGCAAAATAACCTTAGGTCATGGAGTTTCATTTTCTTTCCCCTATCTGAACTAATAATGTATGACAAGAAACTGAAGCAGGTTTGATGATTCTCAAATACACTGTTGCTGTGTGCTTTAACCAAAAGGGCGAGGGACCTCAGAACTGTTAGTAGAAGCTAAAAGATCAACGGTTCACACGTCAATTCCGTTTGCTGTAAAGTCCGAATTACGTACTTGCTTTGGAATTGCATTTTCTGCTTTCTGATGCTTCTTGTAACTATGTTTTTGGGACCTTAGTTCATTTTAGTTTCTTTACCTACACCAATTAATTTCTGCATTGATTTTCTTATGTTTACAGAACGTCATTGCAAATGACAGGCACTGTTTCGAATGTTATGGGTGAGTGAGTCGAGGATTTCAGTTGTTGTTATTAATGAGTCTACCAGCTCTTGACTGGCTGTTCAAGACAAAGGTTTCTTTAATTTGTATCATGTCTCACAGGTGTTACGATTTGAAAAGGTTTGTTTGTAAACATAACGTCAGCTGAAGTCCGCCTATACATCATAACAAAATGGATGTCCATGTAAATTTCGGGGTACAGTCCGGTGCGTGTGTGTCCAGTAAGGTCCGTGCGAAAGTCAGTCCCCACCTCATCCTCGGAAACCCAGGGCGTCGGGAAGGGAAGACGAACAGAGAAGAACAGAGGAAGGGAAGGACGAAGAGTGGGAAGGGAGAGGAAAGGGGAGAGGACGCCCTGGGAAAGTGTTCTATAATGACCATTTCTGAGCGGAAAGTTAACCCAGTTACAGGCGTATGAAGCAAGAACTCTCAAATAACATTCGGGACTGGCAATCTTAGTTTGGCATGCTTACAAATATGACAGCCGCTACCGTTACGCTGTCACACGATTCTCGTGTTCTAATTTTGGCCTTGCTTCACAAATGGTGCTTATAGTATTCTTTCCCAGGGCGTCCCCTTCCTGTTTCCCGTTTCCCCTACTGCCCCTCCCACTCCCCCCATATCCTTGCTTTTGCTCTCCCGACGCCCTGGGTTTCCGAAGATGCCCCTACATGTACCTACACTAAAATATATTTTTTTAGAATTTTTTCATTTTGTCAAAAAATGCAGCAGAAAACATCAGTATTTCAAACGATCTATTTTTTTACGATATTTTTAGTTTGAATGAGGGTATGTGTTTTCAAGCTAAATAATCAGTGTGTTTATGTTCTTAAAGAGGGGAGCTCCAGAGTTTTCATTTGATGTGTAGGGAACCATTTGGAAAAGGACGGTAGAGATTGGATTCCAAGATACCAAAGAATACTCCCTGACCAAAGCCTGCCTGGTTGCTCAGCTCTTTTTCAAAATGGCAGACGCCTTCATTTTAATCGTCGAACAGAGGACTGGGAATGAGGCTTGTTTTGATCATTACACGTGACCTTTTGGTATTTGTGTGTTTTCTAGATATGATATCATTGTTGATGACAACCTTAAACCGTGGCTCATTGAGGTAAATAGATGTAAATTCATAGCTCCATGTTAAATTTCGTTGTTAAGCTTATCACGGAAAGCACAAAAGCGAAATCTGTTGTGGGTAGAATTTATTCCGTTTTTAACTCGCAAAAGCGCAAGCACAAAGAACGAATTATTGTTGTGTACATGTACTTACATGTGGGATGTATATTACGCACACAGCAACTTTTCTTCTTTAATTTCACCCTTTTTCTCAAATTTGCGAGAGGATCACGACAAGTGAAAGTTAGGAACTGGAAAGGAATTGGAACAGTCCTACAACTGTTGCTTGGAAAATGCTAACGGGATTCTATTTAAACTGCTTTGCACATGCGTTTTTTTTAACGTCTGCGTACTATCGTTAAATTTGAAAACCTACGTTGCTGATGTCATAGTCTTTACCACGCCAATTGAGGACGGTGAATACCGCGAGTTTACCCATGTGGTACTTTGATCCATTCCCAAATTGAACATATGCATGCTATTGTAGGGAAGAAAAGGCACGGATGATGTTTTGTACACAGAGTTTGTGCGGTTGATTATGGGATCCATTTGATTTCTCATGGGCACATAGGTCACGAGTAATTTTACTTTACCTTGATATTCTTAAATTTCTTTTTTGCACTGAGTAGCTGAATAAAATTGTTTTATGCTAAAATTATTCTAATCCCCAGGTTAACGCCTCCCCATCACTGACCTCCACCACCGCAGCTGATCGGATCATGAAGTATAATTTGATCCATGACACACTGAGTATTGCAGTACCAAATGGAGAGATTCCTGAGTAAGTCTTTTATCACGTACTTTTGGTTTGTTATCAATCAGCGGCATCATGAAGTATAATTTGATCCATGAAACATTGGGTATTGCAGTACCAACAGAGAAATTCGTAAGTCTTTTATCACGGACATTTTCATTTGTATAATTAATTTGTCATTAATTAGCGTCCTAGTAAAAATATGTTGATGAAACTAACGCAGCAGTGAAGATAACAGTTCCTTGTTGAGGGCAAAAAACAGACGACACACGTATATAGACATCGAAACACATATAGTCTGAGGGATCGTGGTACAACAACAACTTTTCAGACGAGGTTATGTCAGATAAGAAATAGCAACGAGCTGCAGGTTTATAGGTCCCTTTCAGAGTTTAGCGTCTAACACTTTTTCCTTGACTTGGCTGCTGCAGTTTCCAAAACACTTGGCGTATGACAAAACGAACTCTTTTTTTTTGCGAACATTGCATAATATCCTCTTTAAATCACTGGAAAATGTGAACGAGAGCTCATCTGGATCCTTCTTCACGGAATCTGTGGTGTAAACATTCAGTTTTTCTTTTTAACCTTTCTATAATACACTTGCAGTGTCAGATGGAACAAGATCCCGTCGAAGGATGCTATGGGAAGCTACGAAGTTCTGTGAGTAACGACGTTCTTATCTGCATCTCTTCAAATCGTGTTACCTCACCGTACCACACCTTCCTTATGTTACCTCACCTAACTTCACCTTACCTTATCTTACCTTGCCTTCCTTCACCTCACCTCACCCTACCTTGCCTTACGTCACCTCTTCCCACCTCGCCTTACCTCGTCTCATCTCATCTCCTTTCCTCACCTCTTCTTACCTCGTCTCATCTCATCTCCTTACCTCACCTCTTCCCACCTTACCTTACCTCGTCTCATCTCATCTCCTTACCTTACCTTACCTCTCCCCACTTCACCTCACCTCGTCTCATCTCATCTCATCTCCTTACCTCACCTCTTCCCACCTCACCTCACCTTGCCTCGTCTCATCTCATCTCTTTACCTCACCTCTCCCCACCTCACCTTACCTCGTCTCATCTCTTCTCCTTACCTCACCTCTCTCCACCTCACCTTACCTCCTCTCATCTCATCTCATCTCTTTACCTCACCTCTCCCCACCTCACCTTACTTCGTCTCATCTCATCTCCTTACCTCACCTCTTCCCTCCTCACTTTACCTCGTCTTTTCTTATCTCCTTACCTCACCTCACCTCTCCCTACCTCACCTCACCTCGTCTCATCTCATCTCTTTACCTCACCTCTCCCTACCTCACCTCACCTCGTCTCATCTCATCTTCTTACCTCACCTCTTCCCTCCTCACTTTACCTCGTCTTTTCTTATCTCCTTACCTCACCTCTTCCCTCCTCACTTTACCTCGTCTTTTCTTATCTCCTTACCTCACCTCACCTCTCCCTACCTCACCTCACCTCGTCTCATCTCATCTCTTTACCTCACCTCTCCCTACCTCACCTCACCTCGTCTCATCTCATCTCTTTACCTCACCTTTCCCCACCTCACCTTATCTCGTCTCATCTCATCTCTTCTCCTTACCTCACCTCTCTCCACCTCACCTTACCTCGTCTCATCTCATCTCCTTACCCCACCTCACCTTACCTCATCTAATCTCATCTCCTTACCTCACTTCTCCCCACTTCACCTTACCTCGTCTTATTACACCTCCTTACCTCACTTCTCCCCACCTCACCTTACCTCGTCTCATCTCATCAGTTCTCCTAACCTCACCTCTCCACACCTCACCTTACCTCGT
>JAOBYE010036901.1:0-10805 GCA_025403585.1 Parazoanthus swiftii | reverse complement strand
CTCGTCTCATCTCATCAGTTCTCCTAACCTCACCTCTCCACACCTCACCTTACCTCGTCTCATCTCATCTCCTTACCCCACCTCTCCCCACCTCGCCTTACCTCATCTCAAATCATCTCCTTACCTCACCTCTCCCCACCTCACTTCATCTAATTTGAAAAACTGTTTTAATTTTTTGTATTTTTTCACTTTTATGCATTAGAATTTTCGTTAAAACTATTGCAATGTGTCAATTACCGTACTTGTACATATTACAGGAGTTGTGATGAATGAAGTAGCTGATGTCAAGAATCCGATTTCTTGCTAATGGAGTTTTGGTTGCTGACATTGTTTTGTATACTGAAAATAATCGTGAAGTTATCTATAACTGAATGAACTATAAAATTAGTTTGTGTTTGTCAAGGAATCTGGAGCAACTGTCAACAGGCAATGCTTGCTCAAACTCTTAGTGTAACTGGGTGTTTTTCAGCTATGATGAGGAACTTGCGAGCCAGGATTTTGTGGAAAGAGACCTGAAATCAAGATCTGGCCCGGGTGGAGCAGGGGGACGTGGCTCCAAAGACAGCAAGAGTAGACAGGCCACATGGAAATAGACACAACGAGCGGAAGAGGGGGTGTAGGGATGCGCTATCACAATGAAAAAGGACGCTGTATAAGCAACGTGTAAATGTAAATAGATCCACACTGAATTAAATATTCATCTTCATTGCACTATGTGTAATTAATCGCAAAGTTGCTGAATAACGAAGACGCGGCTCACGAAGTCGAACCGAAAGCACCCACAGGCGTCTCTGGCAGCCGCTGTACGGTCGGCCATGTCTGACCTCGAGGCACAGCCCCACAGCCTGTTGGAATCAGCTTCAATAAAACATGAAAAACCAGGCCTTGCTGAATTTGGTGGCACTCACAAAAAACAAAGTTCAGTTCTTAGCTTTTTATCTTGCACTTATATATACAAATCTATTTATTTAAACTTCGACTTACGTTCTTTGTACTGTTCATACCGCGCTTGCCCCTAAGTTGTGCTAACTCATCATGTTTCAATTTGTTATCTGGAGTTCGTATAATCGTTTTGCAGCTTTTTTTTGTGATGGTTTGGGTTGTTTCTATCTTCAATCAATTGTAACTACACCTTGCTTGTAAGAATTAAATTTATGCCGGGCTATACTCGACTTGCTTGTAGTTAAATAGATGTCCATGGGTAAATGTTGCTGAACAAGTAAATAACAACAAGAGCCCGTGGGACAGGCTGTAGTCAGTCGAGCTGTGGCAATGTGCTATTGATTGTGTAAAGAAATTGTTAGACTACAAAGCGATGAACGCGCAGAACGTGCAAATGCGCATGAAATCCGCTGGCCAAGCAGACTGCCTGACTGAAAAATTTTCTGTTGACGACCGAAAAAGGAGAACACCGAAAACTATAGTGGGGTCACAGCCCGACTAAAAAGTCATGGACATTTTTAGCGAGGGGTCCGTAATTGGTTAAACATACCACCAATCGTAGGACTCATGCTATAGTGATTCCAAATCTTGAGAAAACACAAGGTCTTTACAGATATAATCCCCCAGCTTCCGCTATTTTCTAAACGCTTGTTGTCATAACTTACAGTGTAGTCAGGAAGAGAAAAATCGAAAATATACTTGTATAGCAGAAATGCACATAGAATTATTTCTGCTAAACAAAAAATAGTTATATGTGCGACTTCAGGGTGCGTTCGATTGACCCTATTACGGAATAGGAATAAACGGAATAAAATGGAATATCCGTTCGATTGAGATATCATTCCTGTTCCGGAATACGCAGAATGTATTCCAAGCATTCTGCTCCCGAGAGCAAAATAATCCAGAATAATGACGTCACATCCTCTCCGCTTCGCAAAACAACAACAAACATGGCGGCCGCGAGCGGTGCAAAAAGTCAGCTAAACGAAGAGACCGAGTTACTTCGAAGAAAGGATACTCCTGGAGGAGGGAAGAAACTCTTTCACTTATATCCTTATACCAGGAGATGAAAGAGTTATTCCAAAATGTAAATTATAAAAAAAAGCAAGTGTGGGAGATGATAGCTGCGAGGATGCAGAGCGAGTCGAGTCAAGAAAATTCGCCACGGTCGGACCAGTGTGAGGGCAAGTGGAAAGCTCTCACACTTGCCTATCGTAAATGCGAAGACCATAACAACAAAACTGACAACGGCCTTGCTGTATCGCGGGAATTATTCGATAAAAAAATGATCGTTTCATTAAGTTACGGATGGAATAACTATTCTGGAATAATCCGGAATATATTCTCATTCCGGAGTAGGGTCAATCGAACGCACCCTTAATACAATAGCAGTTTCTTGCGCGATTCGGAAAATATCGGAGTAGCGTGTGCCCCACAAACTACCAATGGGGACCAGGCAATAAGCACCAATGTGTTACCTTAGTCGATCCCAGATATATAAAGCTGTTCGGGTACTTTGTTGTAGTGCGGTTAATACTGAGGCCCATGCAGTAAAACCTTCACCTACTGTAGCTTAGTGAACAGGCGGACCGCGAGGACGATTTGGAGGATGCCTGGGGACGAGGCTTGTTGGTAACGGTGTACTTTATTCTGTTCGCGAAAACCGAAAGAGTTTCTCGAGTCGAGAATCTGAAAATTTTCCCCAGTATAACGGATTGTTTTTTTGGTCTTTGCTAGCTGGCGTTAATAAGCCCAGTAGTCAATATTATCTTGAACATTTATCTTCGTTCTGTATTTAGCTTGTTTTCTTCTATCAATTTATGGTCATCTCGATAAAAATGTTACAATTTATAAAATTTAAATTTAAAGTACCGTAGTTGATAAAGATTCACAATCCTTTGAGAATTTTTGTAGATGATTTTGGGGGAAAAGAGATGGGAAGCAGGTTGTTGATTGTGGAGGAATTTTTAGAGTTTTTTGTGATCTAGGTATTATAAGTTTAACATTAATTTTTGGAGTTAGTATTACATGGACGAACACCAGGTCGTTAGTATTACATGGACGAACACCAGGTCGTATTTTATCAGAGGGGTGACCCTTGATCGCTTAGAAACAGTGTTTGTTGTGTTCTAAAAACCTTTTTTTCTCTTCTAATTTTATCGAATCCATCCGATCACGACCAAAATACGAGTTGGGAGAATTTGGGTTTCGAAGAGAGTTTGGAATCACTTATGGAACTGATGATTGATCAATTCCCCTATTCTCAAATCTAACCAACTTATCCAATACAGATACGGTGAGGAGAAAATAGTTGTTGAGAAACTTAAATCTAAATCTGTTCTGTGCAAAACTCACATAAGGGATATACGGCACAGAAAATCAGCAGTCGTCTCGATCGTAGTAGTAGCAAGAAGAGGTCGAGTCCTGAAAGTCTCCACTGAGTGGACACAGCGAAGATGATCGGGCAGGTTGCCCCACCCAGGGAAACTCGGACAGTCCGCGGCAAAAAGGAAGATCTGGAGCAGTTCTTGTTTGTCGGAAGGTTCCTGAAGCGGTGCAGACTTGTCGATTGCCTGATTGCACATCCGAAAGTGGAAGTGAAAGGGGATGGAAGTAGACTTTGAACAAAGACTGGTTTTTAATGCTTTTTTTTCTGCGTTGGCGAGTAAGCTTTATATAAGTTTTGATTAACAGAGGTTGATATGGTATGTTTTCGCTGTAATTGATCGGATGTTTTGCGAGCGCTAGCCCTTCGTCAGAGCAAAACAGACACATTCTGATTCACATTACTAATACGATAAATATATTCCAAAAGACTAAAGTATTAAAGAAATAATTTTAGGAATCTTTAAAGCTGAATTCTCTTCTAAATTAAAACGTTCAGCCTTAACACAAAGTATAGACGTGCTTATGGAAAATATGTATTACAGGACAACTGAAAAGAAGTAAATAATTAGTTACAAGAATTTATTAGAAAGCGGTTTAAGAAGTGGCCGGTTTCTACTGGAGTTAGACGATTCAAGCTACGGTTGGTAAGAAAACGAAAACGAGATCGCTTTAAGAATGAGTATGAGAACGAGTTCGGGAAAACCATGAAGTTAAAAATATCAATTTAGAACTTGAGTGAAAGATAAAACGAGAACAGAACTTAAATAAAGGTAGCTGGGCAGGCCAGTAGTAAATTTTGAGGTTGGAACCCCCTGGAGACGAACACTGATCAAACCTTGACCTTGCATCATTGCATTTCAAATTTCTTGTGCTGTAACGGCTGGGAGTACGCTATCTCCCAAACTTAATTAAGGAACTTTGAATCAATTGATACACCACAAGCTATATCAGATGCTTATCTTTAAATCAAATGAAGATCTTATCTACGATTGTTAAAATATTTAAGTCGAGAGTTCTCGAATAGTTACTTTTCTTGATACCATCTGATATCCATCTAATTATGTGGAACTTTCGCGTTTTAACTAGATATTTTCCGATTAGAAAACTGCATTTCTTGATCAATAGCTCTGCTGAGGAATAAAAGGATGCCGCGGCCAGATAATTTTTTTATTTTATTTTCTTCACAAAAAAGGCTTAAAAGCTTTAAAAACTTGATCACAGCTTCTCGCCAGCGATCAGTCAATCAGGTCGATAAAAGTACAACGAATGATCATGACCACAGCTACCAAAATCCCGCACGCCTGCGCGGAGCTTTGCTTACAAACAAACAAACAGTTCATGCACGTAAAATAAAATTTGGGCAAGTCAGTGGCATTTATTTTCGAACTGTGAGAGTGGAAACTGTAGATTGGTCGTCTTAAACTCTTTTTTCACTTGCCAATTTTTATCCGAGGCGTAACGTCCTTAATGTTGTTTTGTATTTTAACCTCAATTGATCATAGAAATTCTCCTTATGCTTTTTTGAACTTCCTTTCAAATGTGAAATTGCACTGCATGCTCTCTCACAATGTCACTGTTGCAGTTCTTCGTTCTATTTTCAAACTATGAAATAGATATTCCTTTCAAATGTGAAATTGCACTGCATGCCCTTTCACGATTTCACTGTAGGGGTTCCATTGGCAAACTATAGAAATAAACGTTCTTTTGAAATGTGCAACTGCACTGCATGTTCTCTCACGAAACAGCCGTAGCGGTTCTGCGTTCCATTTTCAAACTATAGAAAAAAAAATTCCTTTCAAATGTGAAAATGCGTTTCGTGCCCTCTCACGATATTACTGTAGCGGTTTTGCGTTCCATTTTCAAACTATAGAAATAAACATTCTACTTTCGAACATTAACGTTTTTAAAAAAAAAAAAGGTTCTTACAAGATAAAGGAAAATATGACAACGAGGCCACCACGGGTATCTCGTGTGCCGTAGCTAGATTCAAAATTTAGGAAGGGCATTTGCCCTCTTTACCTGTCGCTAGTTACGGCCCTGCTAATCACTGCATTGAACTGAAAAAGTATTCTTCAAAATCAACTTCCGGTCCAAAATTTAGGGGAGGCATTTGCCCTCCCTGCCTGACGCTTGCTACGGCCCTGCGAAGTAATGACCGCAAATTTGTCTGCAGCTAGTGTGAGGATGCGCGCACATGGCAACCATAGAGCGAACAGGACGAATAGAACCCTGTTTTATAACGGTTTCATGAAAAGTTTGTACGTTAGTGTCGCGCTGTTAAAAAGTTAATATTTTTCAGAGTTTTCAGAAAAAATGTCTCGTACCCTTTAATTCTACCTAGAAATATTTTTACTTCGAAGCTAAATGGAACGAAAACATTTGTTTTGCGAGGCCGGCGGTACTGAGAAGTAAAACAAGTTTGATTAAAGCTTTTGCGTTGGTCATGCTAAAAGTTCGATAAAGGCACAGAGGGGGGAGATATGGGGGCGATATAGCTAAATAGCGGGAATATCGGTGCTTTCTTTCGACTACACTACATTACCATTACATAACAGTGGATGTTTATTCTTTAACATACAAGTGTTGAAAAATAACTCAAAACATCGTCGGCGTTGAAGCTGGAGAGATTTGTTATTTTGCAAAATAAGACATTGTTTTCTTAATGAAATCAGCCATCACGTAGAATGAACTGACCTGAGGGATACCAATAAACAATTCTTATGGGCATGGGCTACAGAACATGCAGAGACATTTTTATCTCAAATTGTGATCTGTCTGTTACCTGCAGCGATGTTAAAAATGTCCGTCTTACTTTTTGGTTGTACTTTAATTTTTTTGAAGTACAGTTTTTGCTTTTTCGCTTTATGTTATGACATCCACGCACCGCTACTTGAAATCTTTACTTAAATTTAATCTCATTCGCAATTAAGTCGGCACATTGAGCGTTTAGCAACGGAATTCATGTTAATAAAGTCAATGAACTGATACAAAATTGCAAATGAATTTATTCAAATAAAGCTTGACAAACGATTCGCAATTGTACAGTTTACCATCTTTAATGTGTTTGTAAAATGGAAAAGTGACGAGGAGAAACGAATTAGTTGGTTTTTATCTACCACATATCTACTAAATGCTTTCCAAATCTTGGCAGAAATTTGCATTTTCAAAAACGGATAATGAATAAATAAAGCACGTTCCTATTATGCGGGAGAAATTCATTAGATTAGGTTTTAGTTTCATCTAAACCTAAGAATTTTAACTACCGGTGCCATTTCAGTTAAAGAAAATATTTCATAACATAAAGAACCTTATCCGTGAAGTACAATGCAGTGCACCTTTAATTTAGCTAAGTTTGATATCGGCAAGCGGTTTATAACTTAGTAGTGAAAATCTCCACTGGAATGAACCAATCCTGTTTCATTGGAAGTATCGAGAAAAGACAAACTTCCAACATATGTGTTTTCGCACAAACAAAGGGTAATTACAATTAGGTCAAAGGAATCGTATTTGAAGCAATAAACGAACTCTTGAATTATGCATGGCCAAACCGAGTCTTAACAACCCCAACGCAAACATCCCCTTCTGTTTTGACGTTTTCTAATAACACGTCTTCAAAAAAAGAAAATACGCTAAAAGTTCAAAAACTCCTCTTATTTAGCCAAGACAACAACCGTTAAAACGAGCGATTTTGAACCTCTAATTTACTCTCAAAAGAGATGTTTTTTCATAAATCAAGAATGGATTATTGCCGGAAGAAAGAAAGACAACTAATATTGAAACATCCGAAGCAGGTGCTTTTGTCAATTAAATACCTTCAATTTTGACCAATAACTTAAGTTATTGGCTGGCTTTATTGAAAAGCCTACGCTACTGGGTGTAAGATAATTCTCTTACAGCATGAAATCTAGCTATATTTGGTGTGGGGCAAAACGATAAAACTGTCCAAGCATCTTGAATTTTTCTTCGAAAGATCGTGGCTCGACAGAAAGCTTAATCACCTGGGCGTAAGGAAATACAAGTTAGTTGGAAGATTCATGATTATTCAGCTGTTCTCTCCCATTTCTAACACTTGCAATTTCTCAGCTTGTGTTGAAAAGACAAAAAGTAGTCTTCGTTTAAACATTCAGTGGTATAACTGAATTAACTTGAGAAAGATTCTGTTTACTAACTTGATGTTTAGCCTCTCTGACTGTCCTGCTGTTCTTTAGTCGTCGAAACAAGTTCGTCAAGACGACCCTTACTCAAAATGTCTTCGGAGTCGCTAAAATCGCTTTTGGGAAACGGTGAGAAAAGCGAAGCCGAATGCGACGAGAATGAAGTCAAGACTTCCTCTTTCGAGACATTTTTCAACATTTTTAATACGAACATGGGAACAGGCATCTTGGCGATACCATATGTGATCAAACTGACAGGTTATTGGGGAGTGTTTCTTGTCATCTTAATCGCTTTCCTTGGAAACTATACGGGAAAGCTGCTGATCTACTGTCTTAAATACACCCCCTCAACTGACGGCAAGCCCTTAAGATCATATGCTGACCTTGGGAATGCTTTCTGGCCGAACTATGGCTGGTATTTAGTGCATGTAACGAACTTCTTCGAACAGTTTTCCCACTGTACGTTGTTCTTGATCATGTGTGGCACGGTTCTCCATCATACATTTCCCAACAGCGGTATCTCGGAGAGCGTGTGGATCTCTATCATATCTCTGTCCGTTCTGCCTTACGTATTCCTGCGTAATATGCACCACATTTCGTGGATCAGTTTTTTCACGGTGTTGGTAGCAATGGGCTCATCCACGTGCGTTCTCGGCTACAGCATCGCGCACCATGGAGAGTGGAAGCCTCACACAATGGCACCGTTTCAAATGAAGCACATTGCCATTGCCATCGGCGTGACGACGGTTACCTACGCTTCAACGGCCTACCTTCCTTCAATCGAACAGTCCATGCGCTATGAAGGCGAGTTCAATGCCATAATGGATTTCACCTACACCCTTATCACACTTATCAAGTACAACTATGGCATTATAGTCTACTTCATGTTCCTCAAACATACCGAACAGATCATGACCCTAAGCCTTCCGATCGGTCCGTTCCGAACAGTCCTGTGCTTGGCTGTGGTTCTTACTGCGCTGTTATTTTACGCTGTTCCCATGTACACATTGTACGACATCGTAGAGAAACAGCTCAACATTCCTTTCTTTTCGGCGGAAGAGCAGAAATATTACATCAGGGGACGAACAATTTCCAAATATGGCATGAGATTGGTATTTATTCTTCTTTCCATTCTAGTGGCCGTGTTGGTGCCGCACTTTGGCCTGTTAATGGCGTTTGTAGGGAGTTTTACAGGGACAATCCTCGTGTTTGTCTACCCGTGCATCTTCCACGTGAAACTACACCACCGAGAGATGACGTGGTACCATATAGTCTTCGATGTACTGATAGCTACGTTTGGCATTGTGGGCTGTGTTATAGGGGTCACATATTCTACCATACAAATTACTAAAGAATATGATTTCTACAGGCAGTGGGGAATTATTGTTGACGAGGATTAGGTTGGTACAACATAGAATACAGCTAAAAAAAACTCGTGTGTAAGAACCATTAACGTTTTAGCTTTAGTTTTGTGCGCCAAGTGTATAAGAACCTAGTTAGTCCCTGAAACAGGTTATTTTGCAAAGGGTCATTTTTATATTTCCTTGCATGGGTATAGACAGGCACACATACTGGGGTAAGCGCAAAATGACATTTGTCGGTTTTTATTTTCCACATATCGTATTTACAAAATATAGTATGAAGTAGTTGATAGAGTAGGTGGTGCAAGAGTTACAGCCCAAGGGGTTAGTTAGGCAATCCCACACCCATCTGCGTTGGTATAGAATAAGAAAGGTATTAACATAAAGCAGATTCAGAATATATCGACCCTTTACATGGTGCATAGTTTACAACATACTAGGTACAAGAATATTGACCATGTATTGCAAAAGAAAACTTTTTCCGAAAAAAAACAACAATGGCTATTATCGTTTATTGTTTATTTTTCCTAAGAATTTGAGTAGACAAGCTTATTTTTATTTCTAAAGGCGTTTCATTCCAGTTCAACTGTAACGTATTTTGCTCCAAACTGGCCATAAATGAGGTTTTCGCGTGGGAGAAATCAAAATTTTGTTTGTCTTAGAACGCGTTTCATAGCTGTGAATCAAACTAATATCATAATTCAGAACAAGACTCGTGAAATGAACTGTTGCACCATTAGAAACGCCATATGGTTTTCTTTTCGTTCTCCAAGAATTATGAAGTACCTTCTTATAAGAAATTAACACCCTAAACTTTCCTAATTTACCAAACATATGACACTGTTTACGCTAATCAAGCTTCTTAAACGCGTGTTTTACTGTAAGGGCCGGAACTTTGACTAAAAATTAGTGAAGTGAGATAAGAAGACTTGGAATAGTCTTAATATATTCTCCCTACAAATATTCGCGGAAATCCACAACGTTGAATATTTCATACATACAAAGGCAAGTTCCATACTAAGGCCAAATAAAAAAAATTAGTTGGTTAGCATCCTTTCTGCTAAAAATTCATGGTCAGCTGGGCGGTTTTTATTTTTATTTTATTTTATTTTTTATTTGATATTCAGTCTTTGTCCAAGTAAAGAAACTTAGAATTTTAGTTAAAGTCATTCATAGGGACAATCTCTGCGTGTTTATATCCCAGTAGATCTCGAAAATGTTCAGTTTTCAAGTCAAGTAAAAGGTCAGTCTCCGATCAGTCTTGACCTAAATATGCTTTTGAAGAAAACTTGTGTATGTCCTCGATATGGTCGGGACCATTGTATCATTTATAAAGGAAATTTATGGAAATAAAAATCAAAATTTTTCTTGGTCGGGAGCGTTTTCAGTGGTCGGGTGGGGATGCTAACCAACTATTTATTTTACTTGGCCTAACCAAAGAGCTCGAAAATGTTACTGAGTGTAGAATAGTAATTAGTGTAAACATTCATGGACAGGAACTGATACGAACGGTTAAGAAAAAACTGAACTACTAGAGTTTCATAGAAGCATGTAACTCGAATGACTAAACTTTTAAAGTTTTTAAGAGGCCACTCATTAGACCTTTGAGAAAGATGGGGTGATTTTGAAAAAAAAGCCTGCAAGTTAACGAGAGAATTCGGCAAATAAAATAAAAATCTTGCACCGACAAAATCCCCCTTCAAAAATCGAATAAGCAAACCTTATCGGTTTATCACCTGTGCCATCAAATTTCACCAGAAAACTGTAGGTGTCAGTGGAGTAGGCAGTTTTTTCATAATTAGTAGACCCAAAAGAGAACGCCGAAGGAGTGAATGACTTAAAAGGGGCCGGAAGACCGCCGGGCGCCGATCGACATCATGCGCCAAGTGCAGATCACCGCTGGCGGCATGGTGCTGCTGGGTATCATCTTGGCACTGTGGCTGAACCCGTGGTTCCTGGC
>JAOBYE010036790.1:0-22387 GCA_025403585.1 Parazoanthus swiftii | reverse complement strand
CCATTGATATTCAATTCACCCTGTCTTCACACCACAAGTTGAGAGCAGGTTTAGTATTTCTACAACCAAGAGTTAAAATATATCACGAGGGGGAGGGACGCCTTCGTCGAAGAAGAGAGCTAGAGAGGGAGAGGTTTGGGAGAGAATCTTTCGACGTGCACGTGATAGTGCCGTCTAGTCTGTTTGTCTGTTTGTTTTAAATATTGCAAGTAAGTTGTTAAGAGACGCTAAGGTTTCTACAAATGTGATGATGTTAATTAGTGTTGATGTAAGCAGTGTGGGCTCGTGAAGCCGTTTGGGAGTTTAAGCGTTTGTGATATAATACACAGTATTTTAATAACCGTAGAAGTTTTATAATAAACCCAGCTACGAGTTTATAGGAAAGTGCCAGGTTGCAGTGGCAGGTTTTTGAGTATTTTCCGAGCGGGATGCCGCCAGGCTCGGAAATGGTCTTGCTCAAACATTTATGGGTTCGCGCATGTGCTTCGGCCAAAACCGTTTTTGTGGGCTTTGTTAGGAGTGTTGCATGGCCATGCATGCGAGGGTACGTGTATAGCCCCATGTGCGCACGTGTGTTTGCGTTAGTGTGCGTGTTTACCTCATGTGTGCACGTGGATGTGCGCCAATGTGCGTTTACATCCCCATGTGTGCACGTGTGTACACGCGAGTGTGCGTGTATACCCCCTGTGTGCGCGCGGGCGTGCGTGTTTACCTCCAGGTATGCTTGTGGGCGTGCGCGAGTGCTAGCTCCAGCAGAAATATTTCGTTTGACAAAGAGGGCCACGAGCCGACTGCTGTACGTGGCATGTGACAAGTGCTTATCCTTCCCTTTACTGAAACACGTTCATATTCTAAACTTCATAACACCGTTTTCTGAAATGACTATCAAGATGAATTATTTTTCATTCGACTTCAGTCATCAGTTCTCATACAACAGCTAGCAAAGTACATGTTTCTCGATTGAATAGTGTGGAAAAACTGCATGTCTTTTTGGTTTCCTTGTATTTGTACTGACATTTTTTGTAGCACAATTTAACTACATTCGGCTTCCAAGTCATTCCAAAATATTTGACCATGATATCCGCTCGAAATCAACTGAACTCGTGTCTAAATTAAGCCAGAGACAAACTATTTTTATCTGAATGTCACTGTGACACCAAGACAAATCCGAAATATGGAACCACTTAATTAGAGCCTGTCTTCACGTGGCTTCTTAATACCTCAGTCAGCATATGTTCTGCAGAACACAATGATAACTCATCCGTTTGAGTAGGATTATACAACTGAGAAACTAATACAAAATTGGAAGCAAATGAGATCAAAATAAGCACGAAATGATCGCAACGAAAGCATTTTGACACTCGGTCTCGATCGCAGTGGTAACAAGTCGACATGGCAAGTAGCAAATGAAGCAAAAACACAAACTTCCTGAATACTGTGCACATTGAGACGAATATTGCACTGGATAAAATGTGGGCGGTTGTAAGTGAGAAGACCACTTAAGCGACAAATGAAGCACCTCCATTTTTCCGTTACTCGTTAGTATATCGACCCGCCACAAAGGTATACTTTATCGTTTTGTGTCATGTAGCGACAACACACTCTCGCTGATGGCCATGGCTGTTGCTACAGTTCTTAAAATACTTTCCTTCGAATTCTTGTAATCCTTCAGTTTTGGACAGATTTTGTCCTTTTAGCATCTTTTATGGAAAAAACAACAAATCAAGTTTATATTGGACATAACATAACTGAAAGGGCTCAGTTTGTGATTTAATATATCCGTTTAAAACAGAGCTAATAACGCTTGGATAATACTATTAAAAATCATGTTGTTCCAGATGCGGTGTTGATTTACTTTATATTCTTTAAGATTACAGTCTGCCCCTTCTGTCTATGGGGCAAAATACGGTTCAGCTCAGATGTAAACTGATTTCGAACAATGATTTTAATAAGATGTTAAAACTGAATGAGTGGAATCTTGAGCTCACTGGTATGCTCTCCAGTTTTAGACTCAAGTCTAGTTTTTAATTTGCAAAACAGAACCTTTTATTAAGGGAAAAATCCTTCGAACCTCTTAATACATGTAACCCAAACTTAGATGCGTTGTTTTGCTGAAAAAATTGTAAATTTGAACGAAGGGTTAATCTATATACCAAAGAATATGCGTTGTAACTTTCAGCTTTGCTAGAACAACACTGACGTTTGTCGCGCTTTGACAACAACTCTGCCTAGCCGGCCGAATGCAGTAAACTTCAAGACAGACAACCAATCTGTTTCTGTTCTGTTTCTTAAAATACGACAATGACTGTGTGTGGCAAATTAACAACATGTTTTGTAAACTGAAAATGAAAGATGCGTGTGTATCGCTTTATAAGTGTAATGAGTGCATGGTTTGCCACAGAAAAATTAAAGATTTATTTTCAGCTCCATGTCCTGCTACAACCTGCGCGCAAGATAGATTCCAGTCAAAACTGGTTACTTGTTTACAACTAACTTTCACTATGATCAGCAAACTCAGAGAACTAATACGAGCGAGAAAATAATGAAAGCTCAGCTCCAAACAAAAATGCTTGAAGATTCTAAAAGATTAATTATAGTTACAAAACAAAATCAAACTGCTTCACGTGTAAGTACATAGAACATTGATAAAACTGAAAACTGTACTTCGTATCAATCTAGAAATCGTTCTTGCTGTAACAAATTAGTATTTGTCATTAAGTCATACCCTTCATTTAATGTAGAATACGAAATCTTTAATCTCGTGCCAGTCTGAGAGCTGAAATGATTATCTAACTGTCATGTCAAAAGCGATCCCGTTAAGTTCGTATTTCCGTTCTAATTTCAAGATGTCTCTGGTGCTACGACCTTGAAGTCTTTCTACCTAATCAAGGTTACCAAGGGAAAGTGGAACCCAGACTTCACTAGCACTTGCATCATCAACTTGTAACCTCACAAATGTTATATGTAGTCGACATTCTCACGTCTATCCAAGCCAGGAGAATGATGAGACTTGAGAATTTTCACATTTTCGGAAATTTTTAGTTGAAAAAACGGACAAATGGGAGCTGCACGACTTGAGTATAGGAGAAAAATGTTATGAGCCGCCTTCTTGTGGAAGTCGAGAAGTGTGTCACTTATCGTTTGATTTTTAGCTATACGAACTTATTATGCTGTGCTGTTCTGTACTGTACTGTAATGCATTGTACTGCATTGCACTGTACTGCACATACTTTACTGTACTGTGTGAATAATAATGTACTGTTCTTTCCAGTCCGTTCTTTTACTGAACTGTACTGTACTGCATCATATGATGCCAGTCGACATCTGTACTGCCCCAGCAGTAAAGTTCTAGTTATAATAACTGTTCTTACTTGCCTTACAGAAATCCTGTGGGCAGGATGCAAGGTAGCTCAAGCAATCCATTCAAACTGGCAAGGAGGACCACACCATTCTTTGGCAATGGTACGAGCCAGAGCAGCTGTAACAACAACAACAACATTATCATCAACAACAACAACAACAACAATGCACCACTGCCAAAATCTCCTCGAATGGAACGTAAGTAAGAGTGCTCGTAATGGTGCTCGGTTGTAAAAATACGAATGTTTAGCGTCACAGGAGCCCAATGGATGGGAGTGATATCACGTATGTGACATATATATGTGATATAGAAAATCGGAAGCAGTTGTTTGACTAACGTTACAAGTAACGCACATGTTCAATAAGTTGTTTTGTATATCTTAACTAATGCCGCCCAGCTTTGAGAAGCCTATATGGCTTCATTTTGATCCTTATGTAGTTCATGGTCGAATAACGTTTTCCTTGTTGCTAAATTCGATTTTTTTATTTAGCAAGACCAACATTATGTCAGCGCTCGAAAAACTGACACCTATGCTTCAAAGAAGAATACTGTATATGTAGATATGGTATCAGGCCACTCCTTGTAAGATTTTGCTTTTTCACGGTTTATTTTAGTAATAATTATTTAATGTTAGCTATGAAAGACCGTACCCAAAATGATGCCAACTGTTATGTTAACCAACAATGTGAACGAAATCACTCGAAAATCTAAGAGTGCTCGTAAAAGAGATGAATATCAGGGGTGAATACCGCAAAAGGAAAGGCCTTTCTCTATACCTACTGGCTGTGTTAGGTTTGCAAGGTATTGCGGTAAAATGTACAGCCGCCATCTTTTTCAGTACATTCAATTCTATTACAGTGTTTTAAACAGTAGCGTATTCAGTGCAGCAATTCTTTTTTTTGTTTATAACCATGTTGCTGAGGACAGGTCGAACGGCCAGCATAAACATGGATTCGCTCAAAAGCTCCGTTAAATTGTTGGAGAGCGCACTAAGGGAAAGAAACAAGCAGATGGCAATTCAAAGTAGAGAAATTGAATTTTTACAAAAAGAATTACGACACAAAGACGACATAATGAAAGAATACGAAAATATTATAAAGGACCGCGAAGATATGGAAAAAACAGAACTTGAAATTCTACACAAAGAGATTAAGTCTCTGCGAATGGATGTGATGTCCAAAGTGATTACAATACGGGAACAGGAGAACGTGATTGAACAACTGGAAAACAAAGCCGAAAAGCTGATGTCCATCATGCCTCCTCCGAGCATCCCTCGTGCGCGTGCGCAAGGTGTGTCCGCTGAACCAAAGGGCTTTTCAAGACCGACGGGAAATTTAAGGCGCTTCTCCAAAAATGAAAGGTGGGTGAAGTGTGTACTGTTTAGGGTTGACTAGCTTTATTAGCTGAACTATTTTAGAGTTTTCAAGAAATGTCAGTTTTCGTTTTGTGCTTTTTGTTGCTTTTTCGTGTTGTAGTTGCTCAACGGAACGCTTTATGTAACTTCTTTGTGGAAGTGTTTGCATCGCTAATAGACCACTTTCATAACACCCCCGGCGGCCATGAACAAAAACGTTGATTCAAGGTCAGAAAGGCCGAAATACAGCAACTGTATGAGAACTTGCAACTTGACCTCGACTTGAAGTTATTGTCTGTGGTTACTGGGGCATATTATGGCCAGACTCGTTTCTACAGTTTGCCTCGACTTGGTGTTGAATTTACAAAAATACCAGCGAGAACGTTTAGAAATCCGAGCCTCCAACAATACACAGAAATGTGCCGAATAGCTCATAGCTACATTGGTATATATGAATATTTAACATTAAGTCAAGGCTACCGCTGTGGAAACGAATTTGTAATCCTTGTAATCAGCGGCAACTACAAATACGAAACTGCCTACAAAAGGCCTGGGTGCGTCTAACCAAACGGTCGCAGAAGGCAGTGCTCTTACAAATGTTTTAAATGTTTTTATCTCATCTAAAAGCAATGCGATATGGAAAATCCCTTGTCCGAATCTCCTCACGATTTGTAACGGCTAATGGTTGTGTATTGTTCGTTCTTGTAAAACTAGAATTTGTAGTATTGTTTTCTGGAATTGGTAGACGATTCCAGTTCTATCTTCATTTCTGGAAAGACGAATTCACGTTAAAGTAAAACGTGCTCAGTGGGTCGATGACTTGATCCGTGCTTGTCAGCCCGATAGTTTCGTGAATAAACAGACCCTGTGGCTCAGTGTAAGGGCCTGTAAAGTAAATGACGTAACCAACTAGAATACCGAGGAAGTCAAACTGCCAAATGAAAGCAGGATGACTGAGTAAAAACAAAACACACAATCCTGAGACAAAGAATGAAATGAAAACAGGGTCGAATTGTGTAAACTTGTTTAGAAAGGTCTTCTCGTCGTCGAGCTTTGCAAACGCAAGTCGTGAAGGTTTACACCATGAACAGAAGAGATCAGTTGTGGAACCCAAAGTTTGCATTTTGTCGGAATCATCAGCAGCTCTGGCGGCGTTGGCAATGACTCAGTCGGCCGTGTTGCCCGCTATAAAATCTCAATTTTAAAAACATGTGTGTATTACTTAATCCATAACATCTTGTGTGTATCATTTCATTAGGTGAATAAAGACTTAGTATCATTACTATCAATGATCACCGCTGCCGCGCATTTTGTCTTAGTATTGCCTCAGTTTTGCTCTTTGCGTTATTAATCTTATTATAAATAGATGTATCTACCTAAACCCCTAAAACTTTCATTTAATTGAACATTATAAACGAAAAGTGTGCCGGAAAATCGTTCCAAGTGTATCCGCTACAATTTTTCAGTACAACAGCGCGAAAGCTATCCGGTATATAGTGTACAGCGCAAGGGAAAGTTTATTTTAGTTTATTTGTCACAAAACCTATGAAGGAAATTAAAGCGAGTAAGTAAAAAAAAAAGAGGTGTGACAGGAAAAAGGAACAGAACTTTCGCCCCAGTTGTGTTTGTAAGATTAAAAAATGTGAAAAAATGGAAATCAAAAGAGTGCTGAACATGCATGTAAGTTACAAACGAAAGGATATCTGGGATTCTTACCAGGTAGGTTAATAACTAAGAATCTTGCGGAAACATATATATTAAAAGGGATTAAATATATACCCGGGATTTAGTTTCAGTTGGCAATGAGCTCCGTAGTTCAGCAGTCCCAATAAAGTATGATTTTCTACAGTAGTCCTGATTATGTTCGTAAATTAAGTTATGCCGGATCATTAGGGTCATAGCTTCGCGTTAAAAGTACACAAAAATGTCTTGCGTCCGTAAAGTGAAGGTATGTTTGCCATCATTCAGTTTAATAACCTGTGAAAGAGGAAGCCTGTTCTTGTGTCTTGTGCTCAGGTTGTGTAAAAAGGGTGGAAATTGATAAATATGGAGAAGCTTTACATTTTGGCCGGGCATTTTGGTTAAGCTGGTAACACTGACTGGCGCCCTTCGCTTGGCCAGAGGCTCCAAAGATTCTGTGTGCGAGAATAGATTAGTTTGCTGTCGCAATTGGCTATTTAGTTCAGTGGCAGCTAAATAAAAAACTCAACATCTTCAGACGAACACATGCCAAAACTGAGTATGTCTCAATGTGTTTTTTTTTTCTGTGTTTACTGTCATGCGTGTTGGTCTGTGAACAACAACGCTTCGGTGTAAACAACCCTGGGTGAAGAAACTCGTGTATGCTCCAACTTTAACGGAAACTGATCGGTGGAGTTACAATCACTTGCAAAAGTGACGACGGAAAACAAACTAACACTGAGGCAGTTTGGCTTACATGCTAGCTGAATCAGCTAGACTTATTGCTTTTAGTTTTTAAAAAAGGAATCTGTACATCTGTCGAAAAGTTTGATAGAAAAGATGTGAACAGAGGAAATTTCAGAAAGGAAATATTATACAAGTAACGGCGTTAATAGTAGAAAAAATCAGACAAAGCGTAATCTGATTTTCGATGTCCGGTTCTTGTTAATGTTTTATTAGTTTTCAACGCCGGTATTGGAGTGGAATCAAAATAAAAATATCAAGCTATATGTAATTTTTTTGGGGTTTATATTCCATTTTTTGGAAATTTTGGAACTAGAGTTATCATTGTTTTTTTACTCCGGACATGACGCCGGTTATATGACTTATTTAGTCAGCGTACAACTTGAAAATCGGCTAAATTCAGTTCTCAAGAAACAACAAAAAACCACAGCTTCCTTTTTTAAAGAAAGTCAGAACATCAATCAGTTTTATTGAATGATAAAAAAGACCAAGATGTCCGGCTCTGATAGAGTGAAGTGTTTGTTTGTTTTTCACTGAAAACATCCCTGCATTTTAATATCAATTCACTGTTTTTTAAAAGTAACAAAAACAACTTCAATAGTTTCCGAATTTTTGTTATCATTGCCGGCGGCTGACGCAATATTTGGGAGTTTTCATTTCTTAGGCGTTTCGCGTTGTTTGAAGTAACACTTTTACTATGCAAGAAACAGCTGCTTCCTAAAATTTTTGTTCTGTTATATCGAGGGGCAACTTTTCGTGAATCTAAGGCTTACTACTTCAAAACCTCCACTGAGACCGCATTGGAAGTCTTATTTAAAAAAAGCTCAGTTGCATTAAAATCGTTTATACAAGAAAGCCGTTTCGGTTAGTTATTTAACTAACATTTTAATTACCCTTTGTGATTTATCAAATGTTTTAACTTGTCTTCATTTTATCATAGTTTATTTTAGATTTTAATTAGTTTTCCACAGTTGTTGTGTGCGGTTGAACTTGCCCTATAAATCGTACGTTACGGATATTTGATCAGGGAGTGGCTTTGCCAAAAACATACGGAACAAATATTTTCTAAATATTCTAAACTTAAAGTTTTACTTAAGCATAATTTTTACTAGTATTATTAATATCATCATTGTATTCATTTTACTACCATTATTGTTAACCAGCATAATCACAATTATTTTTCCATTATCTAAGGTGAAAATCGCTCAATTGTCGGAAAGACTGTGGTTTTTCGAAGTTCATGATGTTTCAAAATGCCCCCCGTACCATAGGTACCATAGGCAATTCTTGCGCTCATGATCGAATAATAAACTGCGAGTCAAATCCAAAACGAACACCTAGCTCCCGGCATTTGACCCCAGTTGAGCTCTAGGTGGCCCGCGGCGGGAACTTGATGCAAGGCTTTCGACACTGGACGGTAAAACTCGCACACTTTAATGATTACGAGTTCAAAACATCAATAATCGACAATTATTATTTATATTTTCTGCTCGACGCACTGAAGCCGCTCTTTCTAGAAAGTGCTAGAAAGCAAAAACATGTTTAACACTGCTAGGCGAAAGTTGATTTTATTTTTATGTTTTTGAATACAGAAAAGCTCGACTCTAGAATATGTATTTTGATAAAAACAGTTAGCTTTGACGACCGCGTTGAACGATCGTCTGAAGACCTCTGAGATTTGTTCATAGTAGAGAGTTTTAGCAACGAGGACGGGAATATCAACGAGAACGTTACAAAACGATAATTTAATTACAGAGTGGTCACCTTTCCACCGTTGTCTTTAGAAAACAGAACATGAAAAGCTCAATTCTGGGTTTCACAGAGAACGTGATCATGAACGATAGAGTATGAATCATTTCAACCTGGAAAAAAGCTTCTAATTCTTTCCTTTCACACACCTTCACGTAAAACAAAAAAAAGAAACGAATGAGTAATATAAACAAGAACGTTAAAAACGGAAAGTTAAACAGTTAGCAGCCGACCTAGTAAATGTTTCCGCCTTGGCTGCATAATCTATATAGCTCTCTATCAAGTGTTAGCCGATAGATTGGGCCAGACATTTGATTAGTGACCATTAAATTCTGGCCTGGCTGCGGGGAGTTTGACCAGATTTTTGTTTAAATGTCAATTCAAATGCTCAGGGATTTTCCGGTGGGAAGGAGGGAGGAATTGTTCGCTTTTTGATTCGACTATAGATGTTTGAGATTGCCTGTACCCGTACAGCTTCAGAGAACGTGGCTTCTGGAAGTCGCGAGGGGATCTGGAATTGGAAGCGACTGCTGAAGCGATGTACAAAAGGTCGTCAGTGTTGTCACTTAAATTCACACTTGGTTGCTCTGTTTGTCTTCGGCTTTGTGCTTTGTCATGTTTTACGTTGGCGCGCTTGTTTGGCTTACTTTCGCGTCTTGTCGATTCTGCTCATTGTGTTTACTTAAGTACGTTGAGATTTTTTATTCGGCTATTTTATCAGTCCAACAAATTCTGTCGGGCAAATAAAGAAGTAATGAAAAATAGAGATCATTATCTCCTGATCATTAGTCAGTGGGTTTTATGATGTGGGATTCCAGCTAGATCGAAAATTTAATCTAAAAAAATTGTAAATGAAGCTCAGTGATCAGTTTTGTTGATTTGGAGTAATCTGTAGCGATAGTTCCCTGTCTGAATAAACGATTTTTTTTATATATTATTAGTTCACAGTTTTGTCGCAAGCTATATATGATATGAATTATAATTCTTAGCACATTTTCTGCCGAGGTTGTTTGTCAAAGGCGTTTAATTTTAAAGTACCGACCCACAATGTTTTAACCGTAACTACGTTGGTATTTGGAATGCTGCATATCTAAAAGTCATATAAAGATTCATTTGAGAAAGAAAATGTTAAGATAAAACTGAAGTTTCGACATCGGCTCCTGCTGTTTTGAAACATTGTGTCATCCAAGGTCAAGCGAGCCTCCGCTCAAATATAAACACTGAAAAAATGGCTTATAAGTTACACAGGCTTTCACAACAACTCAGATCTTCTTTAGTTTTGTACCGTTAAAAACTCCCCTGTCAGCTCCAGAATATTAATTCCAAGCAAGCTTGTTAAAAACCATTTAACTATACAGACTGTTGAACATGACATTCGCCGCTTGAGAACTGGCTTGACCTCGGTTTTGGAAAATATGATAATTTTAATTTAAAGAGGAACGTAGAATTAGATATTCATTTCTGTCCTGTTCTTATGTTTGCGAAAGTAAGCGTTGTATAAATTACAGAGTGATCTGATGATTTTTGAATTACTTGAAATGGTCTAGTTTGTGCTGAACAGCGCACTTCAAGGCGTTTTCCTCTGATATTCATATGTTGCTCAGGTGCATTGGTTGCGGTGTGATATACTAATTTAATCCTCTTCTAGATTTTTTCCGGTGTGCTACAAATTGAATTATTTAGGTTAACGAAACAGTTTACTGTAAACAAATTTTCGCAAAAGGGTGATTGTTGAACAATAGCGACAATTAACTGTCGTCAAATCAGAATATGTTATGGCCGCCAAAGTAAATAACTAACTACTAAATTGGGCGAATTTTCAATAGGAGATGCAATTATCTATAAAAGTTCATATCCACGGACGTCTAAGGTTTTATAAATAAGCTGACACTTCCACTGCTTAGCCAAACAGCATTTTACAAATTTGACGGAATGACGCATGCGTGTAGTGAAACTAAATTTAGTTTTTGACGTTGGAAACTTAAAATTGACGCATTTCGATTATCAAAGTTTGAGCGTGAACCCAACACGACGGCTGAAACAGTAATTGCTGGAAAAACCTCGGGATTCGATTTCAAATTTAAAAACTGCTCCAGTTTTGTGGCCATTCACACGCCTCCGTTGGGAAATTTGACATGCCCCAGCAAAAAGGATAATGAAGTTTCGACGCGTTCTTCTCGTGTGAGAAATATTCTTTTCAAATCATATTTTCTTGCAGTTTCTTTTATAAGGTCGAGTGAAAGTAAACAACTGCAACTCTGGAGTGCACCTTAGAGCAAACTTTGGCGCCCTGTTAGAGCTTAATATTGCAACATTGATATTGTACAAGCTTGTTCGAGCACTGATTTATTTCAGTGAGTACGGGCCGGTTTTCGTCCGTAGTTGAGTTTTTTTTAATTAGTATGCGGTTTTTGTGAAGGATTTGCGCGGAATACTGGACGATCGCACGTCATTACAGTTCTTGTCGGAGGAAGTAACACAACAGGATTCAATGAGTTTATGGAAAGACTGTATTGTAGTATGAATGTTTGACGCACCAAGGATACGGGAGCGCTGGTTTGCTCACAAATATCTGGGCGGGAAACATTTCCCAGTGTTCATTTCGAGTGAGCAGCCCGTGCGGCCAAATGAATTCTGGGTCGGGGGAAGCCAGCCCTTTCGCCGCCGAGCCCAGTGGTTGTTTTTGTATACCAAAGCGATCGGGCTCCAAAATGGGCAGTTTACGAGAATTGCAACATGCTTTGCAAGAGAAAAACAGCGAATTGAAGATGAAGGATAGTAGAATAATTGCTTTAGAACAAGAACTGCGCCGCAGAGATGACATTATTCGAAGGCTCGAGAGCGAGTTGGATAAGTACAGATCAGTATTGCAGCCGGCTACATCAAATACAAGTAGGTCAAAGAATCCCCGACTTGGAATTTCAGCTGAGCCACAAGGCTTCAAAACAGTCCAAGAAACGTCGAAGCCATTGAGGCAACACGCCAAGACCGCCAGGCAAGATGGTTTTATTGTGTTTCATTTCCAAAATCCCTCGTTTGTGTGGTGTCAGTTGAGTTATGTGGTTCGCCAGCTTGTCACTCGTGTAGGTCGTTGTATGTGTATTGTAGTTGTATTGGCTTAGATTCCCGAACTTTGCACTTAAGATCCCATGACAGTCGAGTCATGATCTGTGGTCAGTACCACATCTGCAGTCTTCTGTTAAAGTGCACTTCCTCTGATGTTTGCACAGGGTACTTTGCTAGTCGACAGCATCTTTCCATTTAGCTCCAAAATTCCCTTTTGTGTAATTAGCTAGCTATATATCAAATGCCTATTCGTTGAAATTGTTGGGGAGGATTTTAATATGATCGAAACACCTATTATGTTAAGACCTTAATTCGTTGTCAAAGTGCAATAATATACAAGAAATCAATTTCCTTCTCTGGAATGTCTCTGATCTGAAATACTCTGTGGATTGTGAACGCTCTGATAATGGAGGATGGCGTCAATGACCAGACCGTGAAATCCGACACAACTATTATGCAGCGGTTGAGGACACAGCAATGAATCTAATTCGATCTTTTATCGTTTATTGTGGCATTTTGATAATCCTGAACGGGATTTACAGCACACTTAAAACCACTGTCATTTAGCTCCAAGAACAGTTGTCGAGTTTTAAACATTTCTAGATTGCGTACTTTGGAATGAAATCGACGCGGGAAATTTACAACATGTCTCCAACCCAGAAACTTCAAAGCACGTATTGGAGATCAAATTTCGCTGCCAGTTTGCAAATTCAACGTGACAACTAAGATAGTTTTAGGTCAACGGTGCTCTAGCGTGCAACCAGGACTGAGTTCATTTGTTTTCAAAACACGAAAGAACATGAGCGATTGTTTGCAGCCGTTTGCTTCGTGTCTGCCAATTTCCTTCCTTTTATTCTTTCAGACATCTTGACTAGTTTCCCAAGGAATAGACACAATTGAATCGGTAATACAAAATAATCAATAAAGTTTAATGCGTATAATACTGCACACCTTCATTTCGAACCAAAAACGTCCTGGGATTATATAAACTGTTTTTGGATTTCTAGCACTCGTGAAGAAATTTGTGTTGTTTACGTTGAATGTTGTTGACCCCTGTGAGTACGTGATCGCCAATACGGAATGATGGAACTTGGAACCCAGCGCAAAGCTTCTGTGACAGTTCTAGTTTTGTAATATTGCAAATATGTGTCGAGTATTTATTCACTTTTTGATTATTCAGTGTTTGATTCTACGTTGAAAATCTCTGTTTTAAGTTCGCTGCGATATGAACACATGTTTTGATCACACCGGGCAGCCAATCTGATTTAGCTGTGAAGATATCCAGTTCCTGTGATTTGAGTAGTCGTTTTGAATGATAAGATTCATAAATGTTGTACTTTTCAGTGCACTTTACAACTGATGTTGAATGATATCAGTTAGAGCCCCCATATTCAGATGTAATGTGTTGATAGATTCGGCTTTTACGTGTTAGATATGAAGTATTTTTATCAAGAGGAATTTAATTATTAAGGGCCTACTGTAGTGACTCCTGAATGATCAATGTTTAATATTAATATTTACAAACTGTTGGAAGCTGGAGAGCTTCTTTTAAAAGTACCTTTAGCCTTTTAAAAAGATAATTATACACATTTTGCATTTCAAGGACTAATCACTTTCTGGAGTATTTTTTAGAAATGGTTAAAGTCAGTTTACTGAAGTTTTAAAACTTTGGAAAGGACAAAGAAGCCAAGAAAACAGATTTAAAACAATGTCATTATACTATTTGTTGAAAAGGATTAGTTCTGGATAATATATTGCTTATATGGTCTTTGTTGAAGTATGTTAACATCTTTAGGCAGTGAGCATTTCAATAAGGGTTGTTATAAATTAATAGCTTGTTTCCATGGCAACAAACCCCAGGGAATGCCACATGCCAAGGGGGTGAGAGATAAATGAAAAACTTTTGAGCAATGATTTTTTATAATTTACATCTTAAATATTTAGATGAATTGTTAATGTTTTGAAGCAGGTAAATTTGTTTTTTCGGCCTTGGTATTTCTATCTGTGGGTGTCACCAAAACATTATTTTTCTTATTGGTTGCACATGCTATTGCTTGTCAGTTTTACTGAAACAAATGCAAGTTTTTTGTGACTTTTCTTGTCCCTCAACATCTCAGATATCAGAAGTTTTCAAGTTGTGAATCTTGGAATGTTGAGAAATGAACGACACTTTAAAAGTGTAATCCAAAAAACCTAAGAGTTTAATTAGAAAATTCATTTTTGTATACTGATCCCCCTAATTAAGTTCTTTTTAACTCCATCACAAATTAACAAACTACGGTCAATTGAATAAGCCTAACGAGTTCAAAACCCAAGATGGTATTAATTAGGAGGCCAGCCTCGCTTGGTTTCTTTTGGATTGTGAGTCATCACTTTGAACTGCTAGGGCACATTGCTTCCATAGTTAGGATGGTTTAGTAAATAGGTTTGTCTTTTAGGAGTAGTGAGACAGCTCTTTGGCAAGACATCCAACTTTCTATCTGTTAAATATGGACAGTCAGTGAATATTAATATGAAAAGTAGAGGGAAGTATATACTGTAAACATATCTCATTGTTTAAGTTGACCCTTTAATTCCTGGCCATCCTTAATGAGAACAGTTCATGAACTTGATTCTAGCCACAAAAAGAATGCAGAACAAGCATGCTATAGCTGCATACTGTCTGAATTATACTTACTTGAGACAAAATGAAACTAGATTTTTTAATGCTATTTTGGGGAATAGTTGAGGTTTGAGATATCTAGAAATCACAAAACAGTGAAGTCAAAATTCTGCAGAAACTGCAAGTCTAAATGGCAAAACCAATTGAAAGAAGAAAACATTTCCAGTTATGTTGAATGTGTTGAAGTTAGTGTCAGAGACAGTTGAATATTTGGCATATCATTGCAAAAATAGAACAGTCATCAATAAATTATGTATTATATAAGTTAACTTGTATGCAGAGAAATATTGACAGCAGTACTGCAAATACCGGTAGTTGGTATTTGTTATATGAAATTTAAATGTCAGAGCTGTTTTGGTTGAGTAAACAGTACGTACCCCAATTAGTTAGTTAATTTCCTTAAAGTAAAATAAATCTGTTTTAGTCATCAAAAACTACAGTACTGGAAAACAGGGAAGTCCTAGGTCAGAAGAAATTTTTTCCAAGGTCTTGAAGAAATTTGGTTCCAGTTTTAAAGGGAAAATGATTTTTTCATTAGAAGTGAGGAAAATACCCTTAGTCAGCAAAACTAGTGTTCTGAGAATGTATAAAATCACAATTTCAACAGTTAAATGTATAAATTGGGTGCCCTTATATTCTTCAACCTAACTGAGGGTGTGACATAATTGTGTATGGTTGGTTCTCTTTGATGCACTAGACCATATAGCTCATGATATTGAAATTTAGCAAACTTTTTATGTCAGTAAATCTCAATCAAATCTATACTGTTACAATTCAATATCACTTGCTGCAGTATTTTCTGTTATGTAACTTTCTTGCTTTTAGTGACCCTAAATAGTCACTTCAATGTTTAATCGCTGGAAGGTCTACTGGTTTTGAAAAAAAAGTGGTTTTTCTTTGTTGGCAAGTATGGTCAAACAGTTAAGTTTCCTGTTTTATAATCATTGCAGCCATAAAATTAAGGTCAGAGATTGAAAACACAAATACAGATTTTATATTATCATTAGAATATCGGTCCAACATTATCTTTTTTTCTCTGAAATTGTGGTTTCCTTGAATTTAACAGTGAGAGAGCACTAATTGCCAAGTTCTAGTTTATCTGATTTAATTTTTATTTAGGACATACACCAAGTTCGTGAGTAAGTAGTTTGTCTTTGTTTACACCATTACTTTAGTGACAAATGAACTGGAGCTTGCAACGTTATTATCTGAGTCTGTGAATGCATTTCATTTTCACTGATGAAACCCAATTTATCTTGGGTATTACCTACAACATTTATTTCCACAACTTGGAAGTGTCATGTCAAGCTAACTTGTGTGATAGCACTTCAGTTTCCACAGTAAACAGGCAAACTTTACTATATTGCTTTAATTCTTTGAGCTCGATTACCACTCGGCAGCTGGTTACTTAGGATTTATTTTCCAGTACTCTTCGTTGGGGTGTTAGCTGTTCAGATACAAAAATACTTTTGACCATCAAAACACCTGCTCAGTGGACACCTGCGAAAAATCTGACCAATCAGATGTGCTTATTGGCAAGCCCTTATGGCTCTACAACAGTGGCAAAAATGGAACTTGCTGTCACAGTTATTACTCTGTTTTAAAACTACCTATGGAAATATGTCTCTCATTTTGTAGTGAATAGACTTTTTGGTTAACTGTTTGAAATATACAAACCACATTTTACTCTAAAACTTGTTTTTGATTTTTGGGGATTTGGGTGCATTTAAAAAACAGGAAATTTAATTGGTGTGGCCAAAGCTAAATTTGTGGTTTGATTAACGAAGGTTGATATGATTTGATTTTTGCCCAAGAGTTGGGTGTGAAGCTGACGTTTCCAATGTTAATCCAACAAAAACTTCTGAATTTAAACTTGCTTTGAGATTTAAACAGACAAATTAAATGTACATCTTAATTTGTAATTTTTTTGGCTTCTCATTTGCCAAAATCTCTGTCAGCTGCCTAACAACAAATTGAATAGAAAAAATATCTTTGTGTATTGTGGCTCAAAGTGGTTTTTGCATTCTTTTCTATTTGGAACAATAACACTCATGCAACAAGACGGCAAAACACTGCCAGATATTTGGTGGAGATTTGTTATCAAACGTGAATTAGAAAAAGTCTTTTTCTAATCTGTTTTAACTGCAGCAAAACTGTAAATCTTAATATTAATTTTCAGTATTTTAAGAAACTTGTTTCATGTAAACACAATTAAATACATTTTTTGTATCCTTTCGTTAACATTTTTTTCAGTTCTTTGCATTAAAGAATGGCTTAAAATTCTTGTGTTACACATGCTTCCAAGTTACAGCTAATGGAGTGGGTTGTTATATTTATTTTTCATTGAGAATAAACTTAAATCACTGTCAGTTTACTGGTCAACTCTTTTAATTAGTGATGGAAGAGTTTCTTTGGAATCTTTGTGTGCCATATTCTAATTTCCTTTTTCCCAAATTTAAGCATTTTGTTTGTTTTAAACAGATGTCAGTAGGTGTTGCCATTTTTACATTGAATTTGTTTGAAAATGAATGATTTAGAGTTTACTTATTATAATTGTTTTTGTCTGAAAAAAAATCTTAAAAGTTTTCTTAAATAATATTAATTAAAAATAATTATTATCATTGTTCATGTGTCATGATTTGATAACAAAAATTGAAAATGAAATTTTTCTTTAGTAGCATAGTTACTGGTACTCCCCTAATTGCTTAGAATTGGATGCCTAAATATCAGTTCCAAGCACTCATTAAAATTGGCCACATGTTTGTTTACTAGAAGAAATGGTGTGTGTTAAAATTAATATTAATAGTATTTACTAGCAGTATGAAATTGGTTTTTGTCTCTTTTTTAACCACTTGTCATATGTGTAATATGTTTTTGCCTCCCTTCAATTTTTCAAGCCTGATTGTCTGCAACTGATTCAATATATTAAAACAAGACATTTTGAGACTAGAGACTTTTCTGTGGTTCCGAAAAGCAGTCAGATTGTATTCTAATAATTAAGGATGCAATCTGACTACTCTTCTGAGTTACTGTAATTGACCTAAAATTCTCAGAAGAATGTCGCTGAATCAGAACTTGGTCTCCAAACTTTTTGTTAATCTCTTGCCAGGCAGGTTTCAAGGAATAGAAACTGTTCTCACATCTCTTGTGGCATGAACACACACTACAATATCTAGTTAATAATGCACAGAGAAAAATTAGAACTGATTTCAAACCAGTTCTTAGGAGTTGGTTATGAGATTTTTTCTGGTAGTTCTGCAAATGCTAGCTAGCTCACCCAGATATAAAAGTTGTCAGATTCTGTCTGTGTTTGTGATAATAATTCAGCTTATACCCTGGTTCTTTGAAACTAAAAACAACATATTAGATTTTCACATGCATCCTGCTCGGAAATAATATTAATTTTTCTATAATGAGACCTTACGGTAGTCCTGCTGGATATGTTGATAGTCATCTATTGAATTATTGGCATTTTAATTTGATCTCTTTTGTTGATTTTGTGGTCAAAACTCTGTTTTTGGTTTTCATTACATTAATTAAAGTTGATTGCCTGGTTAGAATGAGAAAAAAACTAGTCAAAAGCAAGGAAAAAATGTAAAGATTGAGAACAAGCTTAAATTTATTCATGATTTCATCGGCTGAGGCCTTACAAGTATTATAAGCTTTAAGTATTGTCACAGTTTGTACGATATATTTCACCAGGGTGTGAAT
Source organism: Parazoanthus swiftii (assembly GCA_025403585.1). Classification (NCBI taxonomy): domain Eukaryota; kingdom Metazoa; phylum Cnidaria; class Anthozoa; order Zoantharia; family Parazoanthidae; genus Parazoanthus; species Parazoanthus swiftii. The sequence goes on along the minus strand of JAOBYE010036790.1, from coordinate 4,060 downwards.
GTCATACTGTTGCATATAATGCTTTCATATCTATTGCAATCAAACTGGAAATGTGGAAATTAATGTTTGCTTTCAAAGAATCTAATAAACTTCCAGTAGGACCATGGCACATTATTTACATAAATGAATGACATACATGTGTCTTTAGCTGATGTAATTATTTATACAAAAAGAACACAAATTAAAGTAAAAAAGGTAAAATTAAAAAAGCTATTGTTTAAACAAGTACATAAAACTGGTTACTGCAAACCTGTGGTGTTAGAAATTGAAATAATAAAATATAACATGATACTGTAAGTTGAATATCAAGAACTTTTTTATCACTGATTCTTTAGAGTATCACATATTTTTACACACTTTGGTTTAAGGTATAAATTGTCTTTTAGCGAACACCTGTCCATCACTTATGTTGTTTATTGGTAACACATGCCTCCAATAAATATTGGTTGCTGTTCAATGTGTGTCATATCACTGACCAGAAGAAAATCACTTTAGATCTAGTTCTTGAGATTTGAAACACTGCCTATCTAAGGTTAGATTATAAATGAAATAGTATACAGTCATGTGTTATCGTGAGTGGTTTTGTTTTCATTTAAGTATTGACTACATTATGAAACTACATTGCAGTCAACAAAATAATGTCCCAACCAATACGTAATTTTAATATGTTTTAGTATGAACGTATGAAGACTGAAATAAAAGTTGAAAGCTTTTTTGAAAAGGAGCAGTTGTTCCCGACCAATAATTTTTGTAATTATAGATGGGATAGAAGTTGAAAGCAGTGGCAATTTTATTTTAAATGTGCATAGCCTATCTAACTTTGGTTGCAGTGAATAAATATTGATCCTTCAAAAGCCCATTAACATTTGATGAGCAGGTTTTACACACACCCATACACACACACTCAAAAGGAAGTTGAGAACTTTGAGGTTTTGTGAAGGGTGGTTTTAAATGGTCTCATTGGTTTTTCTACACAGAACTATTCAAACAAGCAAGTCTGATCTGGTATACACTATAGTCTGATGATCATTTAGTGTGTGAACTCCAGTTACTGCTGTTATATATTTTCCTATCTATATTGTGTGTGTCTCTCTCTCTGCATGTATTGGATCAGTCGAGGTTTCTGGGAAACTACCCACCTAGGGGTACCTAGTGGATAGTTGTCCAGTACCTACTTTGTTTGTACGGAGTGCTTTGAGTAAAGCCATATTGCATTTGTGTTTCTTTGCTTATTTAAACAAATCCATCATTATTATTATTATTAATAATAATATGAATAATAATAATATTATTTTTATTATTAATATTATATTATAAATTATTGCCTTTATTGTCTTTATTTTAAAAATGATATAACTATGTTAAAGTATAATGCATCAATTGATATTTTATTGCTTATTAGACTTCATCCAGCTGAATACTTTGATTGTTAGTTTCATGTAGGAAATGCATCATTAAAAGCTTTTGAAAGTCGATTTGAATTAATTCATTACCTACTGTAATCTAAAGCTTTAGAATGTTCTACAAAATTCCAAATGTGTGGAAAAGTCCTTGGAACAGCCAAGTAGACAAGATAAAAAGGCAGAATAGTAGTTCTTCTCAGCTGTATAACAATAAAAACATTCTTGGCATCATCTAAAAGAATTATTTAGAAAATCAAACTAATCGCTGGTATGTTATGTTTCTTCCAGGTCAAAGGAACTGATTAAAGAAGCCATCTTAGACAATGATTTCTTAAAGAACCTTGAACCCTCTCAAATTCGAGAAGTTGTCGATTGCATGTTTGAGAAGTCATTCAAGAAAGAAGAGTACATCATCAAAGAAGGGGAGCCTGGCTCACATCTGTATGTTCTAGAAGGTCAGTCAGCTGTTTACATTTGCTTGAGACATGTCCTGATGTCCTTGATTATCAGAAAAAGTGCAAACTTTTTGATGTCTCAAAACCAAGAGTTTTCTCCTAAATGTTTTTTTTATTTTAAGGGTTAAGGTACTAAGGTTTATTGTTTCCACATTTATTTATTAACGGTTGAAACAAAAAATACAACAAAAGTGTTGGGTGCAAGGCTGTCAACACCGACAGGGTTAACAGAAGTCATTTGCCCCCGGTGGAAATGGAAATATAAATCAAATTTAATTGAACTTTGTTTTATTTTGTTCATTCAGACTAAAGTTCATGACAAGAAACCAAGTTTCTGTTTCTTGTAAGAGTTATTATTTGTAAATAAACCCTGTAAATTGCTGTCTGTATGCTCAAAACTTGAGCTATTGGTACTTTGCTGTATCAGGTTGGAAATTTTTTTATCACTGGTTTGACTGGTTTGACAGGTTGCTATAAAAGGTTACGGTCAGACCATTCCAACCTTTGTAGAGTGAGTGTATCTGATTCGTCACTTATTTGCTTTTTACTTGTCTTACATGATGTGGTTTTTTGAATGCTAAATATCAGACAAAGAGCTGCCAAAATTGTCTTAAGATACAAAACTCCGCTGGCAGTTTTCAGTCAACTTCTACCCTTTTTTATTAATCAGAGTGCAAACAAAGTGCTACATATAGACACAGGTGTAAGTCAGATTTCGTTTCAGATAACTAAATTTTATATATTAAATTTACCGCGTGCATCTCATGAGAGCAGATAAAATGTAATTTTTGTTGTTATTTACTGGGTACGTCTTGATTGTTGTCTTCAGATGGCAAAGTTCAAGTTACGAAGGAGGGCTCTGTGCTGGGCCATATGGGGCCAGGGAAGGCTTTTGGTGAACTGGCTATTTTGTACAACTGCACAAGAACAGCCACAGTGCGAGGTGAGTAGGAACAATAGCAAATGCTTGCTAATAATCAAGATTAATTTTTGGTATTCAAACTGCTCTGCCAACCATCTTCTGCACTTTTTCTTTGAAGTGTTTTAGAGGAAGAAAACAATGTAATATAGTGATAGATAATTTGGTAACTTTCTGTGCCCTTGTAGTGCAGAAACAGGGATGTCAAGCCACTGGTATCATCTCAGTCCTTACTTCCTGTGGGGACTTAGCAAAAACAATGTATTTGTTGTAGGGAGTGGTGTAGTAATTTTTGAGTAAAGTTTTCACCAGGCTTTTGCTGACACCAGCACTTATGCTGAAAGAGCATCCCATGCAGTAATTATGCTAAACAACAGAAGTACACAATAATGAAGTTTCGTATTCCCAGTTACCACTGACCGCAATGATCATAGACTCATTTCTACAGTGTTAGCTATGACTTGGTGTTGAATATACATAAATACCAGCGAGAACAGCTAGAAGTCAAGTTTCAAACAATACACAGAGTTGTAAATAGCTCATAAGCATCTACATTGGTATTTAACATCAAGCTGAGGCTATTGCTGTGAAGACTCGGCATCAGAAGTAACTATGAATACCACATTGGACTATGTTTATACCTTACATTTGTTAATTACTGTTAAATGTTTTCTTTTTCTCTCCAACTTAACAGCCCAAACCCATGCCAAACTATGGGCTATTGATCGTCAGACATTTCAGACAATTATGATGAAGACAGGCTTGATGAGGCAGAAGGAACACAAGGATTTCTTGAGAAGGTTTGGAACAGAAATACATGAAATTTTCATTTCATAGGCACTAAAATTTTTGGCTGCACAGATATTTTCGTGTTTGATGGTGTTTTGTTTAACTTTGTTTTGAGACCAAGCACAGTTTTTCACACCTGGTATGATTTTGCTCACAATGGAGAGCCCACAGGGTGAACTATAGTTCTGCTATTAAATTGTAGCAATTCATCGCTTGTTTATAATATCTTTCTCTGACAGTGTTCCACTACTGAAAGATTTAAGAGAAGAACAATTATCAAAAGTTGCTGATGTCATTGAGGAGGTAAGCCATAAAGGTGGATCCCACCTGTCTGTCTCTTTTGTTTGCCATTGAACTTCCCAAACAGCATTCTCAGATGTCATTGTAGTTAACTGCAAGTTGTTAAATGCTGGTGTTATAAGAAACTAATGCCGTAAAATTCTGATAATAAGTTCCCAGGCTCAAAGGGCCTTTTGCCAAATTTTTTTTTGGGG
>JAOBYE010036679.1:0-22393 GCA_025403585.1 Parazoanthus swiftii | reverse complement strand
GGGGAGCGCGGGGGGGGGTAGCGTCAAATGCTCCTGACTTCCGTAGTTCCAGGACAATTAAAGCTATGGTTACCAAACAAAAATATAAAAATATAAAAAAAAAACAGATACAACAATTGGATGGCCACTTTCTAAGAACTGTCTTTGTAACTTAAAATAGAGAAATAAAGAAACGATCATTAACTCTATTCGGTCCGCTGGGGGAGGGGAGTGTCCGCGGCCCGTAAATCTAAAGCATAGCAAATTAAAATAGAAAATGTAAAGTAGGGAATCACAAGCCAGTTTTTTTTACAACTGTCATGTCATAATGACGTCAAAGTGGTTGAAAATTTGGGTTCTCGCAAAAATCTTGCTGATCATAAGCAGCCGGTTTATAAAGGTTTCTGACTTCGAAAAACAACAAATAAATAATATTAACCGGAAAAAAAAACTTAGTAAAAAAATGATAATATCTGAAAAAAAAAGTTTGGGGAAAAATGTTTCTTCAGGGAATTTTGTTCAAACCTCGCATTTGCTCAAAACCAGGAACATTAATACATGTTCAGACTCCTTCCATTGAACGCGCGCCAATGATGTTACTCAACTCTTCTCTGTCTTTTCTGAAAAGTTTCAAATAGACACTTAGTCTGACAAAATATAAAATACACGACCGCTGACTTACAATTTTTTAACTGGTTGTAATTGCGCAATACCTATGACGTCAAAACACGTGCACAGTTATCTATGTTTCAAAACACGTCACATAATTGACTTGAAGAATAAGAATAATCATTTATTTGAAAAAAATGTTATTAACTGGATAAAAGTCAAATTTGAGCAAACATGGCGTCAGACACAGCGTTGCCATTGAAACAAGTGATATCCTTGACGCGACGAGAAGTCTTGAACATAATATTTTTTTTCTATAGGTTTTGGGAAAGAAACTAAATTTCGTGGTTATACCTTTAATATCATGAAATTTCTCCTTTGTTGAAATCAATACGGAAGCGGGAAGCTACCCCCCCCCCCTCCCCAACCGGGGGGACAGATAGGGTAAAGCGTTTGAGGCCAATATTTTGTTGAACTATTGCTGTATTATAAGAGTCGAATTGTGATAAAAAAAAGCTTACCTTTTATAACTTGTAAATATATTTGAAGTATTTATAGCTGAACTGCCTTCTAAAAGTTTTGGTTGGTTGTTATACTTTTTCATTTGAGCAAGCTTCTTGTTGGGTTTGAGTTGGGGTTTTGTACCAATGTACAAAGGATGTATTAGGTTCGGGAAAACAGGAATAGGGATATCGCTATGGTTAAGGTTAGGTTTAGTTTTGGAGCAAACTGGGGAATTACACCTATTTCCGCTTACTTTTTTTCAAAATCATTACTGGCAAGCCAATTTACACCTTCATCGCCCTACTTTATTAACAAAAAAAATCGCTAACTTCATTAAGGAGTCGCCGGTTGTTTCCCATAGCAAAAGGTTGTCCTTAGATTCCACCGACCTACAGGACGCTCGTACTTCTTGAAAAAAATTCAAGAAAAAGCAGGAGTTAAACTTTTAGAAAATCGGTCAAAACGAGTACCGAACCTACTATCCCCAGGATCGTATTCACCAAACACTGCCACACGACCAACCACTCGCTGCCAAACGACCGAAATTTACTGTATTTATCATGCAAATATTTTTTACACGTAATAAAAATCATTTTGGTCCAAGCCTTAACCTTCACTAATCCCCGATTACCATTTTTAACGCTAATCCTTGCTCAGTCGATCCACTGAAGCGTAAAGAAAGGCGGTCTGGAGCGACACTGGTTTCTTAAAGCGACTTTGCATTCTGTCTTGAGATAACCTACGAAACTGAAAAGCGCTGACTAATTTCACCCGTTTGTCAAACAATTGAAGGCTAAAAGTACATTGTTTACCTTCTGTGGTATTTTTGTTTCCGAAATTTCCGAAATTCGTCGCATCTACGTTATATTTATGTAATCCACTCAAACAACGTGAGAGCGCAGGGCGTTACCCATCATTTTGCTCTACAAAACCACTTCATAGTAAAGTAGCGGCAGTTTTCAAAAGGAATAACATTACAAGTTGTTACACAAGCTTAACCATAGATTGTTTGATGCAGAAAGTGTTTTGCAGAAATCCAACACGCAATATGAGTCTTTTATTTATAGAAAAGTCCATCTTGTTAAACAATTCTTTCTAATCTAATAACTTTTGACGGCTGTTGTGGTTCTTTGTTCTAATTTACTGCTGCTTTTTTGTCTACTGTACTTGGCAATTTGTGACACGCGCTCTGTTGAACTTTGCGAACGATTCCGGCGCGAGTAATTTCGGTATCACTGTTGTGACACAGCCGGAAACATATAAATCCATTGAGTAGTACTTTTTGTGACACTCATTATGCAAGCAAAGAGCAAGCATATTTTTGAACGTCTTGAAAATAATGTCCGACTGCAGATGTTCAAAAATTATTTCTTAGCATTGTTGCATCACAGCCCAAATCACATATAGGTCATATAGGATTCCCAGCAATCTGAGTTTAAAGAAATAAGTCCATCGAAAGAATTGTTATCATGTGTCGTAAAACATCCTCTACCATCAACGCGGCCGCAATATTGGTAACTACAAGTTTCGTATTTTTCGTAGTGATGCAATATTGTGTTTGCGGTGCTAGTTTTGCTGCTACCATGGCGATACTCCGCCGATGTCGTCACTCCTGCTAAACAAACACCAATTTCGACTACAAGTCATTGGGATTCTCGTAATAAAGAGAACTCATTAAATGTATGAAGCAATTGTAGAAACAATTAAGCATCCACAGATATAATTATATACTTAGTATAGTCAACACAAGCTTTCTTAAACGTATATTAGCATTTGGACATAAAAGGGATACAATAGGCAATTCATTTAGTAAATGCCCACCATGATAATAAGAAGCTTTAATAGCAGATGTGTTTTAGTCCCTTTCCACACTCAAAATAGTTGGATCGAAACTACAAGTCAGTAATGCTGAGATGTTAAAATGCGAACCACTATCCTCTACGTCCTTTGTAAAGGTATTGGCAACAGCGAAACCAAGCTCTATATAACAGTTTCCCACACGCAATGAACCACAGGACGGAAGTAGCCACGCCAGAACTCGAAAGAAAAAAAAAACTCCATTTTAGGTTGAAATAGTTTATTGCTTGTTCTGAACTCGAGGTCGTACGCATTTTAGAACGCAAAAAGTGGGTGTTTTTTGCTCAGCGAGTGCGTACATTTCTTGCAAACACATCGTCAGCGAAAGGATGAGAGGCAAAGCTGTTTCATTGCTAACAGTGGTGATCTTTGCCCTGACTGCTGCCAATGTACTGGCAGAATTAGAAAAGCAAAGAGATGTACAGAAGAAAGCGCCAACAAGTACCAACACATATAGTGAAAATCATGCCAAAAATTCTACTAGTATAACAGAAGCGAACGGCAAGGAGAAGAAAGCCATAAAAGATCCTCTGTTGATTCTTTGGATTGGAATTGGAATTGCTGGCTTCCTGATGGTATCGTTTATCATATGCTACTGTTTATTCAAGTACTGTGATGGCGGAGACGCGAAGGAAGCTTCTGAAATCCAGCTTCCTGAACACCATGGCAATAAGCAGACTCATGACGTTGAGGCCTTACAGACACTTCAAGAGGAAGGGCAAGTGATCGAGTTCTTGCAAATGCTGGAAGAATCGTCGAGGAAAAGCTTAGAAAGAAACTTAGGGCCACCAAGGAAGGAAGATTTTGGTAGCGACAAACAGCTTCACGGATCACGGCCAAAAAGCTCGTACATTATTCCTCAGGTAAAGAAGGTTTTTTTTAATTGACTAAATTTAACTTGGAATTAATAGATTGGTCTCACATTTCAGCTCCCAGAAATTGTTTGTACAGTTTTCAGCAAACGGCAATCTTTGGATTTTTCGTTGTGTTACTTGTTGTTGTTTATTTCTTATTGTTGGAAAGGAAAGTAAAACTGACGTAAGGTTGAACAAAAAATGTATCCAGTGATCGAGCGAAATGAACTATACTTCAAATTGTGTTTGGTCTGTTATGTTTTTTGTTTTAGGAAAAAAAACTCTTCGTAGGATGCACAATCATGCAAAGTTTCATTTAAATTGAAATAGTTTGCTTTGATGGCAATCTCTTACACAATATTGTCTTGGCAGGTCGCTTTTGTCTCCTCTTTAGCTCTCAAGTAGTCATTCGATTTCCTCTTTCATGTTCAACATTTTTTCTTAGGATGATCTTTGTGCAACAAGGTCAAACATTACAAATACCGTCCAGCATGCAGCCTTTCCTTTATGAACATTTAATGTCTGGAACCCGATCGCGACATTATAAATTTCATTTATTTTAGGTTTGATTCCAGATTTGATTCAAGTTCTTATAGTAGCAACATACAATAATTTTTAGTAGAACTGGAAGCTTCAATCAAATTGGGACCCTGATATATTTATTTATTGTTTTGTAATGAAAATGTTCCTTTCATGGCGAAGCTGATAAAATAAAATAAAATAAAGTAAAGTAAATAAAAACTCTATAGTATAGGCTTTCTAAGTTCTATAACAGTACACGTGTTTGCAATATATACAGCTGCTTAAATGCAACACCAATGTATTGTATAGGAAACCGAAGTGTGTATAAGTAACATTTTTTTTCACGGTGACAAGAGTTGTCAATGTTTCCTTGAAAGTGAACATTGTTACCAAGAACATCTTTTCAGAATTGCACTGTCACGTATAATCGAGTCATGCGTGGTATTGAATAAAACTATTGTTCATTTTCTGATAATTTCCTGTTCTTAGAATTTTCACAGGATAGTATATTTTTGAGTTGTTAACCAAATTTGATCGGCCTTTGTTCTTCCTATATTTTGACTTTGGCGCTTAACGTTCTTGATATTGCACCTGGGAATCGGCTTTTTTCTATATATTAATGGTCTGATTGGTTAACGCTCAACTTTGAGATCCTAATTCACCAATAAATAAGGTAACCCACACACTGTATTATTGTCTTCCTCGGTAGAATGCGCAATATAATTTATGGTGTTTTTTTGTCAAAACTCTGTGTATAAACATAATTTCGTTGAGAGCTCGGCCGGTTGTGGATAAAATATTATTAAAGGTTCGATATTGTTCTGTTCCAGATTGTTCTGTTTTACAGTTGCATAAGCAATCTTATAAATCAAATTGAAATACTTTTAAATTAATTTTGATAAAGTATTCTGAAAGACTCTTTTAAGAGTTTAAAAATGATATTTAGCACGAAAAACAGATGTGAGTTCACACAAGAATTAACTTGAAGCGTTTTGCTGGCCTTCCCTTTTACTACGTGAACGTGGGAAGAAAAGTCTCATCAGCCAACATAAGTCAATTTTTCAGCATTTCGCTATATTAACATTGCCAAGTGATTATGCGGTTGAAATCGTAACTCGGGTTTGCGGAGAGCTTGAACTCTTGCCCTGGACCTCTATGTTGTATAATTGACTTTCGCAAAGTTTCTGCCCAAGGACATCATTCGACAGATTCGCTTAACTTCCTTTCGAGGGATGCAGATGGTCACGTATTTTACAGCTAATCAACCTACTCAACATGCATTTCTTAAGGCGGGGATGGCGCACTTGTTAGCCACCTTGCTTTGTAAACAATTTCGCATTTTTATCTTTCATTAACTCAATAGCATATGGCTCAAAATAGTACTTCGCAGTTTTGAAATAGTAAAATCTGGCTTTCTGAACTAGTTAGTGTATGTATAAACATCATTCGACTACCAAATATATTATCTTGGCATTAGCCTGACACAAATATAATACTAATAATACACGTCTAAAGCAAATATAAATCTATTTTTGCAGTGTCAAGTTCGCAATCACTGCCAATTTGGTCCAAAGTATCCGCCGTGAAAGTTTACAATGAAATGCTATAACTTGGAAGAAAAAAGAACTCTTAAAATCCCAATAGTTAAAGAAAAGAACGAAAAAATATTCTTATCTGCTTACAAAAGGTAATTTTAAACTAGTAAAAGCCGCCAAGTTAAAACGATACAACTTTTGCTTTCAACACTTGCGCATGCGATCTGCTTACGCACCTTAAGGACACGAATTTCGTCATGCAAGTTAAATCTACAATTCGCCACACCTATTGCACCCAGCCTAAAAAAGTTGTAGCGTATTAAGTCATGTTCTTAAACAGTAAAGCAACCTTGGAAAAATCATACCATATTTGGTGTTGTCCATTCTTAAGATACTCTCCCAGTCTTAAAATTAAATGTGCAAACCGAGATAAAGATTATACACGTGAACAACCGCTAAAATATGGCTTGCATACGTTGCGTGCGAGATTTGTAGGCAAAATGTTTGTACCGATTAAATCGATCATAACAGTTTGATTTCCCCCTCTTTCCCATTTTTAACATTATTTTTTTCTTGTAAATATGCACTTTTTGTAGATATCAGTTAATGTACATTTAAAATTATCAAACCTGGTTTACCGCTTTCCTCATATCTTGTATAAATTGAGCGACTATAAAGCCAATACTCGTTACTGAAGAATCCTGAAACATTTTTAAGAGTCATGCGTTCTATCGGGCACACTTCTTCGCTCTTTCAGATGTTTATTTTTTTTTCTTTTTTTTACTAATTAGAAACTTACAGAACCCCCAGACGGCGACGGTTTTGGCCCCCCGACCCCGCCCTACAACTGTTCGACCGTACAACCCCACTTGGACACACCTTTTTACAACTATGGGTTTGAAGACGAGGAAAGCTTTCGTTCAGAACTAAGGCATGCGCACACGAGCTATTGTTGGGAGATGAACGACCGCGACGGACAGTGGGACGGAGACTGTAGAGAGATGATGACTGGACAGACACACAGACGTCTTTGGTACGAAGATTCCATCAGTGAATGTAATGACAATATCTTTACTACCAACAGATTGGAGCAAAGTTGTGCGGAAAATGATGAATACGATCAACAACAGCACTATTTGGGTGATAGCTACATCTGCTACACAGGCAACCTAACTGGTGGGTCAGCGGATGAACGAGAGCATGCGCAATCGTTTTGTGTAAAAGCGAACGACATTATCATTGATAGTCATCATGGAACTGGCAAGGACACTGTCATAGAAATAGTTACTGTCAAATCAGAATTTATTCAGCAAGATAAAGGTAATGTTGCAGAGACTTTGTTTAATTCTAATCGTGATAAAGAAAAACAAAAAAAGCAGGAGTTTGAAAATACTGGAGGTGATTTTGAAGAAGATCTGGATAAAAACAATCCAAAGCGAGCAATTGACTTTGATGAGTTTGACGATGTTGAGTTCGGTTTTTCTGGGCACGTAAAGCGCATACGAAGCAGTCCGGAAAGTACGATGGTTGTAACACACGCTACCGACGAGATTACAATATATCAAGAACTGCTACGGGGCTCTATAGCTGCTTTAGCGATTGCCAACGGCGTAAAGGATGTACCAATTGATAACCAATATTTTATCCAGGAGAAAAAGAAGCTACCTTTAAAAGAGTCGACATCTCTGCTGGGACGAGAAAAGAAAAGGTCCTTCAAATCAAAGGAGTATGGATCCCTCGTGAACGAACGAGAGAACAACAAAGAAAACCTTTGCCGTCAGTCTGTTATCAGAAGGGTCAGCAAGAGACGTCGAGATTCCAGACAGAGGTTCAAAGAATCAAGGATTGGAAAACAAACGAGGAGGTTTTCCAAAAAGGTAGCGAAGGGTTTGTCAAAAGTCAAATCAAAAACTCAGGATTCAAGTTCACAACAGTCTCCCACATTTGTGGTAGCGTCGTTGTAAGGAGTGATCAGTCAACTCGTGTTACATTTGTTTTGTTTTTAAAAAAAATGAATTTCGTTTTAATTGCACTGGTGCCGTTTTGGTGAATTTATCATTATTTGCCTCGAACAAGTTAAGATTGGTTAGATTTCCAGAAGTTCTTTATATTTGAAAAATACAGAGCTTTCTAAGCGCCTGTTGCATTGAAGCTGCCTTGTTTTCTTTAAATAAATGATTGAATAAGACTTCCTTGACCAGAGGGGAAGTGTGCGTTTTTAAAGAATGATGCAATGATACTAGGAGTTTTATTTTGGGGTTTACACCTATAAAAAGTTTTCGCTCTGGTTTGAAGATATATTTGTTTTATCTGAATTTATTTAAAGTTAATCTTATATCCTGTGTTTTTTTTTATATTACATCCCTAAATCTGACAAGACACATCCTTCCCTGTGTTATTGTACTATGGGCTTTTGAATTCTTATGACACTGGTTGTGACAAGCAGGCAGATCAAAAACGCTACACACTATTAAGATCTGAATTTGCATAACCTTACGGAATTTTCAGGTTTTGCGAGTCTTGCTTTTCGGTTTTGTCACAACAAATACCAGGGGTAAGGAATCCTCCCTCCAAAGCTTTTCAAAAATAAAGTCAAAAATAGGGTTTTTGAGCAGTTTTGTCTGAAATTTGATAAACATTTTGAGCACTTAATTGTTTCTGAGTTTCTGAATCAAGGTTAACAGAGGCGTACTTGAAAATGCAAACTGATTTACAGGTATAACACGGATCTCAAGTTGGGCAAAAAAATTCGCATGTTTTGTTTTAATAGTGATCAAGGTTTAATTCACAAAACGGGCCGCGCTTCCCCACAGATTTCTTAAGAAATATTGGCCCCCGGTTAGTAATATTGTTTCTAATAACAGGAAAACAAATTATATATGGTTAAATTATCTTTGAAAGTATGTAGCGCAAAATAGCGCTTCATTACAACACGACTATAACCAGAAAATCGATTTAGGCTTCTAAAAGTGTTGTGTCAATTAGTAACATACAACCTAACTTAAATTTGCCGATTGGGACCGCTCAGATTTTGCCAGATTAGGCCAGGGAAGGGAGATGACCAACTTCGTCCCCAGGGCCTTCTAAGGTTTTTTTCAAAAAAGTGGAGTAACCACCATTTTGAAAAATACCCAGAAAGCCCTGGAACGAGGTTTGGGAGATGACTGGCAACACGGAGCAATAATAGCCATTTCAATGCTTTGGTTTTAAATAAGACGAACAAAATATCTTTATCATGGATTAATTTGAAAGTATTTCATTGCTATGCATATATGTGTTCATGAAAACATGAAAGCGCGCGGCAAAAATGCGAAAAAAGTTTGGTTCAGTTTATTGACCTGTTTCACAACATGTCTTTCATCTTGGCCGCCATCTCACATTTTCAAAAAATTATTTTTGACAAAATAATTATTGCAACAAATGTGCTTGAACTTAGTAAAAAAAAACTGTATGAAAAGTATGAAGAATAAAACGGAAAAGAAGAAATTAGAACAACTCTTGTCAAGAAATGATGTTTTCTGATTAAACATTTAATTTGCATATAGGTATACTGTCTCTAAGTTTTATTTTGATGGCTTCAAAGTTGTAAAATCCTTGCGGAGGATCGTTTGATTTCCTCCATTCTGGCTGTTTAAGGGTTTTTATGGACTAGCAGGTAAGCGCAAACCTATTAAACTGATGTAATTACATCACATGTGAAGTTATAATCCCATCAAAATGACGTCATGACTGTCAAAATTTTCTGTTTCTTTAAAATCTTACTGATCGGAAAATAAAAAAGTTGAGAACGTTACTGTCAGACTTTGAAAACAGCAAATAGATGTAAAAGGACGTTAATAACTGTGCTTTTCATACACATGACAGTATTTTTAATTGAATGTAAAAAGACATTTTTCCAAGTCTCGCATTTAGTTCATAAAATGTAACAATAATGTTTCTTTCAAAAACATTGATTTAGATGTCATTCAATCATTTTACGCTTTGTTTACAGCGTTTAAAAATACTAATTTACCAAGAAATGCTTCGAAAACTTAACACAGTGCAAAACACATGGCTGCCTTTCTGGATTTCTCAAAATGGTATTGCGCAACACCTTTGACGTCACAAATAACGTCCACCTAACGTCCAATAATATTACATGACTGACTTCAGACTCAGAATTATCTTTTGTTTTAAGTATTTCACTAAATCTGGAACAAAATCATAAAAAATTTAAAATTGGCTAAGTATGGCAACAAGTGTTTCCCTTGAGACAAAATGTATCTACAGTTTTGGTCTCCAATTTTTTTTTTGGGTAAAGTCAATTTTGGTGGTTATACTTTGAGTATCAAGAAAGAGATTGACAGTTAAAATCAACGCAGACACTTTCCAACTCCCCAGAGCCGGATAGGGTTAAAAAAAGGTCAGAATGTTTAATAGTCAATTTGTACTTTCAATTTTAATTGGATATGAAAAAGTTACCATTTCTTGTTGCGACTTTACTATAATTATTTATTGTTCCTTCCAAGTGAGAACATAATTCAGATTTTTGTTGTTTTGGGACAATTTGTGCTGCGAGACTTCGAGACACCAAATAAGTAGATTAAAATAGTACAAAGCTTTGAATAAGTTTAAAACAGTAGTTAGCGCACAAGCGGTATAAAATCGAGGAGAAATATCTTTCACGCTTTGATTTCGTACATTTGCTGCAATTGAAACCACGCGACGCAATCTCTCAAACGTTGTCTCTCATTTGCAACGACTAACTACAGTTTGCCTAGAGTGATCGAAAAGTATCCTCCACAATTATTACATTTTTTATCTTCGGCCACTTAAAAATATATCCCGTGTTTATCATCTGCACGCGCACTGATTTTTTAAATATATGGCGAAAAAGTCGAGAATTCCTTTTTCCCTGTTGCGAAACAATAAACAGAAAGGCAAACGATTCGGCTTTTCAAAGAATGTATTAGACGTATACACGTTTAGTAGATTGTATTGTAATATGGACCGTATCATAACTTATTTTGATTGTTAGTAGTGCAGATTTATTCATTTACTCCCAAACTGACTTGGTAGTCAACAAAAATATTTTGAAAACCCTAGAAAAAGGCACCCTTCGTCACTGAGTTCTGGGGAAACTTTGATGAACTGCAAAACACAAAACAAAGGTAGAATGAAAACTTTCACTTACTTAGTGCCATTTTTTTTTTATTTTGTCTTGAGTCAGAAAATTTGGTAAACCATGAGATGCTAACGTAGCCTGAACGCTTGAAAAAATGCGAACAAAACATACTGGCTTGACACTGATTTCTTGAATTATTGCCAGTTTTTTTTTTACACTGAATAGGAATATCACCCATTACACAGTAATTGGTTCCGTGATTTTGAAATTTTGGTGGGTTTTAAATATCCCTAGCTTCTGCGTCACTACGCATGTCCAGGCTCACCCTTTGTAGCGCAATCCGCTGGCGTTAACTGGCGGGCTCAGGTTACATGGTTTTGATAGAATGGGGAAAATATATGCAACTCCTCCACAGGCAACTCGATGTGGCAATTTCGGGGAATATTTAAATAAATGCAGCCCGCCTCCTTGGACCCTAATTCAGTATCTTTCCCAAGTGTAGTGTACTGGGAAGATTATTATTCACAACGTCAGTACTGAGATCAATTCATAGAGTTTGTTTACGAAACAACATACCTGTACCACCATACAGTTCCACTCTCATTCTTATTTCCGAGCCGTACCAGGTCAGCATGTAGAACCGGAAGTGTTTGATAGCCAACTTGTACTTCAGGGAGTGTTTCACCACTTCCTCCCCTTCAGAATTACCACGGAATACCTATAAAACAAGAACGGTTAGTCAATCGTTGAAGAAATAATGAAAAAAAATGTATATGATAAAAAGATGATGCTGATGATGATGAAGAAGAAGAAGAAGAAGAAAAAGACGGAGGAGAAGAAGAAGAAGAAGAAGAAGAAGAAGAAGAAGAAGAAGAAGAAGAAGAAGAAGAAGAAGAAGAAAAGGAATGATGATAATGGTAATGATGATTATAATAAATCAGATACAACGAGCGACCTACTTGGTCTATAACTAACACAGCTAACATATAGCTATGAGGTAATCGACTTGTTGGTCTCGTGGTTGGGTAAGAGTGTGGAGATAGTTAGGGCGTCGAGTACATTTACGTGTTGTGTTGTGGTCTGCTATGCCATGCTATGCTATGCTATGCTATGCTATGCTATGCTATGCTATGCTATGCTATGCTATGCTGCAGTGCTGTGCCGTGCTGTGCTTTGCTGTGCTGTGTTGTGTTGTGCTGTGTTGTGCTTTGTTGTGCTGTGCTGAGCTGTGCTGTGTTGTGTTGTGCTGTCTCGTGTTGTGTTGTGTTGTGTTGTGTTGTGTTGTGTTGTGTTGTGTTGTGTTGTGTCGTCTTGTTTTGAGTTCTATTTGTTCTGTTGTACTGTGCTATGTTGTGTCGCTTTTTTGAGGTATTGCGTTGGTCTGTGTTACGTACTCTCTGTTGTGCTTTATCGTTTTGTGCTGTATCTGCTTGCTTCGCTTTATTCTTTACTGCGTTGTACCGTAACTTGTGCTTTCGCCTCAGGCCTACACTCGGTATAATACTGTATATCAGTATTAAGTACGGCATGTTACCTTAACTATCCCGTCCTCTTTGTACTTGAACCATTCCGTGCTGTCTTTGCTAAATGCGGCACTGTATGTCTCCACCCAAAAGCCCAAATAGCCCTGTGTAGCAATAGCTGTCACTATCCTCACCCCAGGCCCCAAATCAATGTCGAGGAAGTGGCCTGGACTAGCGGTAATCCTCAAACCATATCCATTGTTCCCATGCAAACGAGCGCGTTTGTGGCCCCAATCGTATTTCGAAGGAGTGATTCGTTTGGTTTCGATCGCTCCACTTTCCATTCCTAAGGGCCCCGAAAATCCTGAAAGAAAGAGAGAGTGAGAGAGAAACAGAGGGAGACAGAGAGAGAGGAGGACAAAAGACAGACAGAGAAACATGGGATACTTTGAAATTTAACTTAGTTTAGCCATGGTATTTTATGAGTCGCATGCAAAAATAGCTTAAAGCTTTGAGGAATATCTCAGTGAGCAATTTATTTTATTTACATTATACCTGAATTATAGTTAAACAATAATTTTTAGCCAAAATACAGTGCAACAAAACAACTACACTAACTTATTAGCATTAATTGCTACACTACTAAATTTAAGTTTTGCTTGCTCGGAGATCGGAGATAAGGTTAGGATAGCTCACTTTTAAAGTCACCTTAAGTGTTTTCTGATCTTAAACGAGCAAAGAGAACAATCCATTTTTGTGCAACCCTAAAACAGAAAGAGAGACAGAGGAGGAGACAGAGACAGACAGAGACAGAGACAGAAACAGAGACAGATAGATGATGATGATGATGATGATGACAACTTTATTTAACCACGGTAGTTTCTTCAATTAAATTACATTGTTTTTCAAGAAAGCGGTTAAAAGAATATATACAAGTTAATTTACATGTTATACAAACACACAGAAGGCAATTAAAAATCAAACTTGGCAATAGAGGATTTAAAATTCTTAAAACTATCATCATTCTTAAAGTCAGAAGGCAAACTATTCCATAATTTGGCTCCACGGAAAGAAAGGCTGTGCCTTAGGAAACTCTGTATGATAGACTGACAAAGAGAGACTGAGAATGACGGACAGACAGGCAGACAAACAAACAGACAGAGACACAGAGACAGACACAGACAGACAGAGGTTGACAGACAGAGAAAGACAAACAGATAGACAGACAGACAGACAGACAGACAGACAGAAAAACAGACAAACAGAGACAGACAGACTCAAAGACAGACAAGGGCAGAGACAGATACAGAGGCAGGCAGAGTGACGGAGGAAGACAAACAGACAAATAGACAGAGACAGAGAGACAGTAAGATAGACGGACAGACAAACAATCAGACGAGATGGAGAATAAGACAGACAGAGACAGAGACAGACAGACAGACAGACAGACAGCCAGACAAACAGATAAACATACAGACAGACAGAAAGAAAGACAGAAAACGAGACAGAGACAGACAGACAGTAGCATAGAGAAACAAACAAACACACAAACAGACATACAGAGAAACAGAGAAACAGACAGACACAGACAGAGACGGAGACAAACAGACAGACAGACAGAGACAGACGGACGGACAGACTGACAGACAGCTAGAGACAGACAAAGAAGTAATGTAAGGTAAAACTGAGCTTTATTGGAATGTTACAATATACTATTTAAATGTATGTTGCGAAAGCCGTTGTCAATAGTAACGATTAAAATGAATACAATAAAAACAAATTATAAACTAGTTGCAAGCATTTCTTTTTATATCAAAGCCTTGTTTTGTATATTTGGCAGTACATCTAACTGAAGATTTCTTTTTAGTCATATAAGGCAATTTAAACAATTGTTCCCATGATTGTTAATATTTTGCCGTTTAATTTACATACCAAGTCGCTTTGTAATGTACAATAGAACAGAAATCGTTTTCAATTTCATTAAGATGACAGAACTGGCATAGTGTTTGTTCTCTTGAAGTTTGAGGTTTCCCATGTCTTCCTGTTTTGATGTGTAGTGAATGACTGCTTGACTTTACATAAAAAAGTTAAGGTGGTTGCAACCTGTTTTTCATTTTGCTGTGTCACTGATCTTTGTTGAAAGCTTTCTCATACATCATGATGGATTCTTATCAGTTTTTGTTAGCTGGTGTTACAACAACGTTTTCGCTTATCAATTCTTGTACTACCACCGGAAACTTTGTTGCTATGACAACTTATCAGGGCCTTAAACACACCGTAATTTTAACATTTGGTTGCATTCTACACAACATTTTCGGTGAATTTCCTTTTTATTTCATCAAAATTGTTTGCACATCAAAGAGCTTTTTTAAGGAAATTTTTAAAAAATCTGTCACTGGGAAGGTTCGGCGCCAGCTTATGGTTTTTAAATATTAGGGTTGCGCCAAAACCTGTTGACAGGATTTTTTTGAAGTTTCCTTAAATGCCCTCTTTGGTATGGAAACAATTTTGATGAAATAAAAACGGACGTTCACCGACTAAATTTTGCGTAAAACGCAATCTAATGCTAGAAATAGGGTAATTTCGAGGCCTTGCATAAATTTCTGCGAGAGAGCAAGACCGGTTGATAAAATGAAAGGTTATGTTACACCAGCTATCAGCAAGTAAGAGTAGTCCGCCTCTAAAAATGCATATGAGTAAAGTTCAGTGGCATCGAAAACTGAAAAACGTTTTCGAGCCACCTTAAATCTAGAAAAAGGATCGCAAAACCTGGCCGTTACTTTCTCGAATACTTTGTACTTGAACTGCCGTGACTTTGCTGAACAACCATAAAAGGTCAGTGGCGTAATCACGAAGCGCTGCTAAATCTTCGAGTCTAAATTGACCAATAAACTCATTTCAGTTTTGAAAACTAGATATAATGTGCTACATATTAACACCAAAATCATCCATAGAATCCGTGTACCAGATAGGTTTTGGAACGACGAAAACTCCGTGTCTCTGATGGCTTGTTAAATCTTCAAATCTAAATTGGCCAAGGAACCAATTGCAGTTTTGAAAACTATAACCTATATACGCCAAAATTACTTGGGAGATGGCTCATATTCCCTCGGCTCCCCCCACCTCTCCCATACAATGTTGGAACTTAATTTGTTCGACTCACTCCTGGCAAAAAAACCCGACCAACATTGCAGAGGGGGGAAGGGGTTTTTGAGGCATATGTGTCCCAACAATTTTGGCGTAGATCGTAGGTCAGATTATGAGCTTTATATTAACACCAAAATCATCTCTATAGAATCTATGTACCTGTTGGGTACGATTAGAGACGAAAACTTCGTATCTTTGTGTCTTTGACGGCCTGTATTTTTATATCCAAAAAAATATGTTTTAGAACGACTTATAGCAAGTTGAATTGTTAATGACAATGAGTTAAGATGTGCAATTAGATTGCTGTTTTTTATGCTCCTGGATTTCTGCAAGCGCCGGTTTAAATTTTAACTCCTGCGAAGGTCTCGATCCCACTTAAAATAGCTGTAACCGTTAATGCTTTACCGCAGAACGAAGAATTGACGAAGCAGTTTATTTTGTTACATCTGGCATTAGTTAGTATTAGACTATTGCAATAGTTTATTGTATGGTTCACCGGCGTATCTAGTTAGAAAGATGCAGCGTGTCCCGAAGCTGTCGCTCGGCTGCTTTTCAAAGTAAGCATGTTTAATCACGTCACGCCATTACTTAGCTCTTTACACTAGTTGCGTTTGTTTTAATGGTGATAATAGAGTGGGACCGTTTTGCTGCAGGGCCGTAGCAAGCCTTGGAAAACTGGGGGACACCGCCAAGAGCCGAAGGTTCAAGCCTTCTAGGGGGGCCCCGGGAAATTTGAAAATTAGTTTATCTAAAACGTTTTTTCTCGGTTTTAAACGCCATTTGAAACAAAATCAGTGTCTAAAACTAGTAGAAATAAACATGACAAGTTTTCTCAGACTTGGAGCAACTTGCTGAGTTTGACACATTTGCTGGGGAAAAAACTGGGGGGCGCGCCACACCCCCGGCCCCTCCCCTTGCTACGGCCCTGTGCATGGTCAAACTATGAAGTGGAGGACATACCATCTTTTCCGTACACCTCGACCCTCATACAGATGTCGCCTGACCAGGCTCGGGGATTGAACCGAACATAATTTGCTGTGATGTTCTGTTCCAGAGTATGCTTGACGAGTGTTTTCCTGTCACTGTTTCCGGAAAATATCTGCATTGAAACGAACTGGTCAATTAGCTCTTGTCTCGGGATTTGGAGGCAAAAGTGTTTTGACGTTAGAAAGAACTTTAGGATGATGAACTAAGAACATTTGGGTCGGTAAGTTTTTTTTATTAGTTATATCATGAAAAAAAATTTGAATAGACAACTGCATAGGTAGTACTGGATGGAAGAGAATACAGATTGAGAACGTTACCGCCTACGACACACTAACTGACATTTGAGTGGACAACACGTTCTGATTGAATGGTCTCAAAATACTGCAAGGCCAGGCTAAACAACGATTTAAGCATGCGTCGAACTAAATTGCACTTCGGGTCAATTGAATTCAATTATGCTCGCCTTTTGAGTTTCAGTCGATATTATGCCGTTCTTATCGACAACTCCAGCCAATAAGAACGGCTGCGTCGATCGAAACTGAATCAGTCGATCTTAATTGGGATAAGCGTCGAACTTATCACGGGCTTTATTACTAAATTGAGTTCGACGCATGGAAAAATCGATGTTTACCCCGGGCAACGCCACGAAGAGCTTTGTACGTAATAACCACGTGTGCTAAAATTTGATCAATTGATCGTGATTATGAACTTTGCATCTAATAATAAATATTTATCAACATCATTATCAACACATTTCAGGTGCTTCTCACGGGGCTTTTCAGCAACCTGTCCACCTCGAGTAAATGGTTCAGTGATTGAGGGATTAGTCAGACAGACGAAATTCAGTTCTGCCCTCAGTTAACAGACCACAACACCGGGATTAACCTACTCTTTTTGAGGCTAGGATGCGCGGATTCTTTAAAGTCCCCGGATAGAACGTCGAGAGACTAGACCAACGGCTTTATTTCATGAATATTTCATTGACTGATACACACCTCGGTATTACCATTGATTTGGTACTAGTTATCACCCTTGTACTGTACAATAATGTTTACTGTGTTACCCACTGATCATGATTATGAGCTCTGCATTCACTAAAGCACATTACATGTATTTATTTTATGAATACAGCGTTGATTGATACACACCTTGGTGTTACCATTGACTTGGTACTCAGTCCAGTTATCACCTCGAGTACTGTACAATAATGTGTACTGTGTAACCCACTGATCGTGATTATGGGCCCCCTGTGTCGCTATGGCTGATATTGTTTTCTCTTTTGGCCCCAGGTCAATCTAAACCAAAAAAAAGAAATACCCCAAAATATCATCAATTGATATAACTTTTTTTTAAAATACTACCTAATTTACACAGAGTACGGCCTTTGGGTTTGTTAAAGAAGCTGTTCACGGTATGATTCCATAGTACTTTCGCTTAGTACACTTAATTGAAAGTACAAAGGAAGCTGATCCTATGTGCTAAACACCATGTCAATCAGATGAATTGTGTTCTATGAAGGAAGTCGATGCCGAAGCTTCTGACGACAATTAGTGTTTAAGCCTGGTTTGCATAAGCTGTCAAGCGATCAGGAATGGTCGGTGACCGTCTGTCTACGCCAATCCCTGACATTTGTTTCCATTAACGTTACGTCCAAGTCGGAAGAATCCCTAAGTTTGGGAAAGTTCAACTAAGTTAACTTTTTCGGTCATGTAGACTACTTGTAGCAGAGCACTGCAAATGCTTTCGAATGTTGTTTCCATGTGATCTGTATCAATTATTGACGGTGTAAGAGACAGCTTATCGAAGATTTTCTGTGACTGTTTCTTGCCACTTCAGACTTAAGGCTGTGTCTGTGAGGGCGTAATGAAGTTGACGACGCATGTAATAAACGTGCAATTATACTATCTAGCGAGTTCGATAAAAGTAAATGTACGTGTGGTTGGAATCGGGAAGAATGTCTTCCAAAGCAAGAAATCAGTGAAGAAAACGTGAAGTTAAATCTTCTGGCTTTGAAAGGTTTGTTGTTGTTAATGTTGCATTTGTTTCGCTTTTGTACTTTCTTGACCTAGTTTTGCGAACAAAGTGTTGTTTGAATGGATTTTAACAACAAAGTTGCGTAGTTTTTAGAATGGCGCCGTCACAAAATTACTTATAATACTACAAATAATATAATCGTGTTTCCGTCTTTAACACTGCAAATTAACTTCGGTACGATTAAAGCGGATAATTTAAAATTAAAAGTGCTCAAGCGAAATAAGCTTAGTGTTATCTAGTCCAAATTATCCTAACTTAGCGACAAAAAATGTCTTACTGAATCGCTTTCATAAGTATTCTTCGAGTAAAAACGAAAAAAAGAAAAATGAAAGTTTTGGCTAGCAACAACTTTTGTCTAAAACGACCGAGAAAATTTTAAACTATTAATTTCCTAAATTAACCAGAGTATACACTTATATTCTTATACTTAACCTGTATAAACTGGTTGGTGTCGCGTATTGTGGCACACCAGTTGCGCTTCGTTTGATTGTCAACCCTTCCATACCAGGGTTCACTGCGGCCAGACTGCCATGATGATGCCGTGATCATGTGATCAGGAACTCTTACGTCAAAGGTGGACATCCCAAGAGGACGTACAAGATCTACATTAGCAATAAAAATAATAGCAATAATATTAATAATAATAATAATAATAATAATAATAGAAACAATAATAATAGTAATAACAAAATTAATAAAAATAACGATAATGATAATAATATTATTAATAATGATAATGAAAAAGGCCTAAAATTTGTTCCGGAATTTTTAGATAAAATCTCTAAAATTCTTTCAGAAATGCCTGAAGTTCTCCCAAATTTCTTCAAAGTTCCTAGAGTTCTAAACGCAATTGCTATCAACAAAGATGTGGAACCCGAAACTACGTTGAGAAACCGCTGCTTGGATACACTGCAGGCCTCTTTTGGTGAAAACCGCTGCCAAATTGCAATTTAGACCAACGACTCTTATGAAAAACCGCTGATTTACTGTGTTTTAGACACTGCTGTAGCGTGTGATTGCTTGGTCGGTAGGAATACAAAATAATACCTTTTGCCAACGTTTTTGCCTGCGAATTTTTGCTAAAACGTCGGGTGAAAGTTGATATTGCTTTAAAATTTTCGATTTATCATTTTTTCCCGTAAAATTCCCGTGATTTTTTACAATCCCTATGAATGTTTAAATTTCCCCCCAAAATTCCGGAATTATGTAGCAAGGCGTACTGATTGGTATGCCATACAACAGGCAAACTGTCAGACCATAGGCAAACAAAACACAGTGTCACGCAACTCAATGCTAAATAGCACAATTTTTAACAGAACCATACGGAAAATTTGCGTTATATCCCCTATTTGTTTGACATAATTTAATGGAAACTGTAACAATTTAAAACATTTTCACTTCCACCAAAATAATTATCATCTATCTTCTCCCGAGATCCCACGTGCTTTAATTTCTTTATAGAAAATGTTTGGCGACCGTTAATATACTGGGTTTTTTTTTATAAGAACCCTTATTTATGGGCCGAGGCTGAGGTAGTGTGATGTGAACATCCACTACTCACTAGCACAAACAAGCTGCTAGCAGAAATTCGGAAACTAGTATTTGCACCCTGCTCTGTCAAACCTGACACGGCTCATCGAAAGATCGAAAATGTTCCCTGCAATGATTTCCATTTTTTATACAATGTAATTGCAATCAATTTTACACGCAACGAAAATTTGCTGTAACACGTACTTTTTGCTAAGTCTATATAATTTGGTTTGCAGTAAAGAAACAATTAACAGTAAATAAATGAGATATTTCCATGAATTTTTACTGAACGTATCCGAAAAAGTTCTTCTTCTCAGCCTCAGGTTTGTTCTTACAATGTTCTTACGTTTTTCAACAGTGGTAAATCTCAAACATGCTCCTTTAAAACAGGTTCTTGTAATAATATTTTTAAAAAAAGAGTGTATATAATGAGATCGATAGCGCAATCACACCACTTGGTACTTTTGGGGTAAAAGGGTTACTTAAAGCAAAACTCCACTTGCCTTCGTCTGAAGCAAAACTCCTTGTAAACAATGACAGCTGTGTAAATAAGCCAGAATACTTAACTTTAGTTTTGAAGAATTGTTTTTGGCGAGGAATTAAATAAAAATTGATGTAGCACATGTTAGCATGCTGGTTAGATAATAGAAGTCATAGAAGAAACGTAATTCTTTTTGTCTCAGGGGGTCTTTCAACGCTTTTCTTTTTTAAAACTACTCAGAAGTTAAACTTTCGCGTTGTTTTACATAAAAACATTTGTAACTTGTGTTTAAGTTATGGTTTAGGATTTGTCCATACGAGGGTTAAGATAATTTGAACCCAGATAAGAAAATTGGTTTGGCCTTTGAGCTGTACATGTAGAAAAGTTACTGTCAGTCTCCGATCATAGATTCGTTGACTGATGGTTCAACCTGCAACTCAAGTAACCCATTTTTTTTTTATAGAGTTTCTTCAGTCTTGCTTGTAAAGTAATAAGCTGTCAGTCTCTGTCTTCAGCCAGCAGCTGGGCTCGTAGAATCGAAACAAACCTGGCACATTTTTTTCTCAAAGCCGACTGAAATTCCAAGACCCTGGCTCTCGTGAAATGACGCCAACTTCTAAACGAAACATAATTATGCACCGACTTACACTCAAGTAAACTTAGACATGCGCATTTAGTATGTGGGTTTGTATTTTGTCACCTTTATCCACAGCCACCCCACCCTCCTCCCCCGTTTTTTTTTTCTCCTCGAGCTGTTGGGGACGAGAAGTTGCGAGACGTGCGTGTCCTCTGCTTGCTCAAAAATCACAAACGCACTGTTGACAGTAGAAAAAGATAGCTGAAGCCCAAAATAGACAGGAATCGAAGAGAACTGTAAGTAGACCAAGCTGATGTATATTTCTACATGATCATGAGTATTTGAGATTGAAAATATATTCATGATCAACAACCGTCACCGTTTCGACCTCGGCTAAAATCTCCATGTCCAAGGTAAACGGATTTTGCATTGCTGCATGCACATAGCTGTGGCTCTGTTTAGAGTTTATCTTCCTTAAGTCGCTGAGATCGCCAACCGTCGCGGAAATAAGAAAAAAAGTCTCCAACATAGACTAACAAGCGCTTTCTGTTGCGCTTGGCCTACATGCATATAAATATAAAGTCGCGAACCGGTTTGCCGGCTTGTGAAGGGGTCATTTGGAAACGATATATGAAGTTGCCAATCGTCTTGGATTTCCAGAGATATGGAAAAACGTTTATATTTAGGACATTATTAGTTTGTTTAAAAGTTCTCCTTAGCTCGTTGCTTATGACTGGTTTTGGCTTCAGCTTGGCTCAAGCAACGATTGAAAATTCTTCTCATTTTGAAAATAGGTCAAGTGAAATCAATATACTGTCGCGTAACAACATAATCTGATCTTATTGTTAAAACATTGAAACCTAATATTTGTTTTTATTTTTTATTTTTTTACCCGCACTGTCTTTTTGCTGTTGCAATACAATAGCGTCGATCGATTTTGAGCGGGTTTAGTCTCAAATTGTAACGCGTTTGTGTCCAGTATTTAACGACACACGACACTCACAAGTGCAATAGCTAATAAGTTTGTTTTAATCTTATTCTACCTGGGCTATTTTGGGGTTTTTCAGGGCCGTAGCAAGCCTTGGAAAACTGGGGGGCACCGCCAAGAGTCGAAGGTGTGAGCCTTCTAGGGGGGGGGGTCCGGGGGCATGCTCCCCCGGGAAATTTTGAAAATGAGTTTGTCTAAAAACGTGTTTCCTGGGTTTTAAAC
>JAOBYE010036678.1:24463-38283 GCA_025403585.1 Parazoanthus swiftii | reverse complement strand
CCGTTCCCCGTTCCCCGTTCCCGGTTTTTGTAACGTGCAAAATAAATAAATGCATATCATCACTTTTGGCTGTTTATTGCCCGGACCTCCTTTTGCCTTCACTACGCAAAGCATAGTGAACCAGGCTTGACGTCAGTATGATTTCTCAAAAGATAGTCTGGCATTAAACTTGCAGCCAATACTTTCGAGATACATTTGAAAATATTGGCATGTCCTGGAAAAAAATGTTCTTGCAGTTCTATATCCTTCTGCCTCCTCTACACGGATAATATATATTATTTACCTTGAGTCCAGCACTAGGTCCTATAACTTTATTGAACGCCGTCAACATCGCGATCAATTCACTTCCACCAGCATTTTTGTTGGTACTTTTCTGATCAAAGATTTTGAATAAATTTTAATTTGGCTAAAAATATAAAAAAGGACCTGTTTCTTTTATCAGTTTTAGTCGGTTGCTTTCGATCTCAATGTTTTGAACGTGTTGTATCATGAATACGACATCATATTCATCTCTACTGATGTTTTATTACTCAACACTCAAGCAAAGTTCAATTAAGAAATAAATACCGAGTTTCGAAAGTTTCCAGCGATAATTCAAAATTGTTTCAGAACCAGTTTTTGCTTGGTATTGATTGAGTGGTTCACTGAGACTGCACTAAAAAATCATTTACGTCGATCAAATCAAAACTTTTTCTTACCAAAAAAGCGTGTAACTTAAATGCAAAATTACGAAGAAAGAATTTTTTACGTATCGCGTATGTTTGCAATTCACATTCTACATGACTACACAGCTACTACTACTACATTATATTTATCAGCACAATTAGGAACAAAATTTATATGCGCTCCAAAACTACATAAAGCTATGTGACAGCTACATTAATTAATGTCAATAAGTGACAATTCGCGTTGACAGATGTAACAACATGCATTGACTACTAAAGTTCTGAAAACACTTTTCTAGTATCGTAATCAGGACAGATATTTGCCTTGATTTCTATTGGATTTTTACATAACATTTAAATAATTCTGCGAGCTCTGTATGACCCAAGGCCACTGAATAATACCTAACGAATACTTACTTGTTTGAATATTGAACAAGAAAACTTTTCCCCACTGTACACTTACTACTTTTCTGTTTTAGCCCCAACTTCCTCTCTTCCCGCTTCTTCTCCCCCTTCCGCGATGTGCTCTTTCGCCTTCCCCGCCGCAAGTTGTTCTTTTTTTTCCTGTTCTTCTTTTTCCTTTTCCTTTCGTTCTCTTTCGATCTTCTCTTTCTCTTCTTTTTGTTTCTCCGCTTTCTCTGACCAACACTGCAAATTTGCCCTGGGTTGGAAAAGCAAAGGGCCTTGAGAGGGGCGGGGTCCGACGAAAGGAATTAAGTAGCAAAAATCTCCGAGAGAAGTGAGGTCAGGCGACACCAAAGAGCCTTGAGAGGTTTTCGGTCAAGCAACAGGAACGGCCGTTAGGAGGTGTGGGTTCGGCAATAGGAAAGAACGCTGGGAGTGTAGGCTAATGTGATAGCAGCCTCGAGAAATGCATGTTCAGGTGACACCAAAGAGCCTTGAAAGGAGTAGGGTCAGGTGATAGCAAAAAGCTTTAGGAGACGGAAGGACAACACCCAAGAGCCTTGTGAGGGGTGGGATCAGGCGATAGCAAAAAGCGTTAGAGGTGGGTGGTATAGCAACGGGAATAGGTCTTGGGAGGTCTGGGGTCAAACTAACTCACAGAACCTTGAGAGGAGTGGGGTCAGGCAATAGCAAAGATCCGTGCGGGGTGTGTGGTAAGGCGATAGCAAAGAGCCTTATGGATCTGGGGTCAGGCGATAGGAAGTAGCCTTGAGAGGTGTGGGATCAACCAGCAAAAATTGTCCTTGGAAGGTGTGGGGTCAGGCGACAAGAAACGCCTTGAGAGATGCGGGGTCAGGCGACATTAAAGGGCTTTGAGAAAAATGTGGTTAGATATTGGTGGATGACGCAAGCTCTTGTCTAGGTTAATCGGAAGATTGATCAACATGAACGACAAAGTGACTGAAACCCATTAAATTTCTTTAAGACTGATGACATTGTGATCTTGCACGAGTCACTTACTGTGCCCCTTCCAGTAAGGGTTTAGATCCTGGCATTGTCTTCATCATGAGATCATAGCAAGGAAGGCAGATACCGACTATAAAACCGACCTGTAAAAAGACAGTACACGTTGGAATATCTTCAGACAATCGAAAATGCAACGGGAACCCTTGATGAAACAATTCTTTTCCTGAATTAAAGAAAAAATTAAACAATAACATTTGTTTAATGCCACCAAAAGAACATGAATTATTTGAAACCTTAATTCGTATCTAGGATAAATTATTTATGTTATTCACTTTATCCCCGCATAATTCAATACAAAAACATATTTCTACGATCCAGACGAATAAGCAACGTCCTTGCGGAACGAAGGTGCCTTCGCATGAACACTGAACCGTGATTGGACTTTGAAGGTGTGGCTTATTTAATAGTAATAACAGCAACAACAACAGTAATAACAATAATAATAATAATAATAAGATGATGATGATGAAGAAGAAGTAGTAGAAGAAGAAGAAAAGGAAGAAGAAGAAGGAGGAAAAGTAGTAAAAGAAGAAGAAGAAGAAGGGGAAAAGAAGGAAGAGGAGGAGGAGGAGAAGGAGAAGGAGAAGGAGGAGAAGGAGAAGAAGAAGAAGGAGGAGAAGAGAAGGAGAAGGAGGAGTAGGAAGAAAAGGAGAAGGAGAAGGAGAAGAAGATGAAGATGAAGAAGGAGAAGAAGAAGAGGAGGAGGAGGAAGAGGAAGAAGTAAAAATCTAGTATAAAATTACCTGGTGGGCAGGCAACTCGTGTGCTGTGTCTCTATCCATCATTGGAATGGGCTGACGCCCCTGGGTTTTCAGTAGGTCACCCTGGGTGAAATAAAGTAACAAAGGAAGTGACTATACAACCTATGGTCTACCAAAATGATAAAATTGCATTCCATTTTCTGTCAAAACCAGTTTCCATCGTTCTTCTCTCTAATGAAATCTTTTGTTTATAGAAATTTCCTTACCTCGGAATAGAACTCTTGAAAGATGACTTTGACGGTCGCATACTGTATTTGCCATGGCTTGGTACAAGCCGATACGTCACAACCGGTCATGCAAATGGCTCGCACTAATTTCCTAGAAATAAAAACACGTAGGATGAAACACAACTTTTTCACCTTCATAAGGCGTCTCAAACTAAACCAAAGTTTTCTGGTTTACTGTAAAACACTTAGAGAATTCTAGACTTAGCGCTTTATGAATTCATATATTATTGTCATTTATATTAACATGAATGTTGCTATAACTGTTATTATTATTATTATTATTATTATTATTATTATTATTACTATTATTTTATTACAACTACAACGTTTGGTGGAAAAACGTGGGAACATCTGAAGAGCTTTAGTCAAATTTTAAAATATGTTTAAACCGTTTATTCGTTTGAGGTACCTATTTCAAATTCGCTAAAACACTTTTTGTGTTCTTGAAATTGTTAGTCAAGTGTTGAAACAGTTTAAAGGAGCTCCCTCTCGGTTAAGCTTCGAAGTAAAATATACATAGAAACATATTTCTTTTACAAATATTGGACAAATTGTTGTGAAGAAGTAACCTTATACCCTGCATTGAAGTAATGTATACTCAGGCCCGAGTCAGGCTACATGTTGCCTTTTCATTTTATGAAAGGACTGCAAAGGTGTCTCACCTGTGATCTTGGTTGTCCCACGAAAACTCGCTGTTTTCAATATATCCCTTTAGCCTGGCCTTGTTTCCAAAGAAGAGGGCGAGGTCCGTTGCCAGAATGCAGTCCTTCATGTAACCCAGAACACTTTTGTACTCCGCTGAGCTCAAATGCGAGAAAATGTTATGGCCTTCGTGCTAGGAACAAAGTAATAAATACATAAATAAATATAATAGTGCCTTTTAGCATTATTAAATATATTTTACACAGTATCTAACTATGTTTATTATAATACATTTGTTTGAAGTATAATATCTTTCTTATAATGCTTTTTTCTATCGCTGTTATATTATTAGTCTTCGCAGGTTAATGGAGCAACAAAATTGCAATTCAACTAAGCTCATTTGCAAAAATAAGTGAAAATTACTTCAGTTTCGATCGACAAGCCTGTGATAAAGGACAGGAGCCATGCATCGTCCAACAAGACAACGAATGAGCGATTATTTTAATTCGCACATGTTACCTTTCTTCTTGCGAGAAGCAACGGTTTCTGGCACACGCAACTGTTGTCAGTCAATCAAACTGATTCTATTCTGTTACGGAAAGTCCCCCAATTGGTGACAGACGTCATTAAAAGTGTTTTGGAATGCATACTGTACATTTAGCTCACTAGAGAAGTTTTCCTATGGCCTTCTTCCAGTTTATAAAAGAATACGATCCAAATTGCCGGGAATCATAACAAAATGAACGGAAGAATATTTAGTATGACACCAACTTAGTCAAATCTATAAATCCGATTTAATGTTTTAATTCTTTGAGAAATTTCGAAGAAGCGATCTCGTTAATGCAGACACTAACAGAATCTCATACAGTATTTCTATGATGACTGACGGAGTTATCTCGTATAACATTCCCCATAGCGCTGATTCTCCGCATACAACGAAGACGAAACCAATTCTGAATCTCACATTTTTAACGATACGGTACTTCTGATAGTCAATCGATGTTACATTATTGTTTAAGAAATAGGCTGTGTATTCATAACTTCTGGCTTCTAGCCAAAAGGAAGATGAATGCCGTTTCTTCTAGTTTTCCTGGAGTGGGTCCCCTTTTCTTTTCTCATCACCCTCCCGTTTTAGCGGCTTACAAAAACATCAACTAAACAAAGTATACGTTGAAGAAATTAATGTTCCAAACTTTTGCGACAATTTTTTGTTAAATTCCCAGTCACTGTGATCATGTCAGTAGCACACAGTCATGATACTAAGATCGCTTAAATCAATCTCTAATTTTTTGGGCTGGCTAGAAATTTGGATTATTAAGCAGCAAACTGGGGAGTCTAAAGTCCCTAACACGCAAGGCAATCTCCCTGCAACTTTCTCGCCAATACGCCTAGCGTTGCGAGGCAAGTTGTACAAACCACTGCAGTATGTAACATAAAATGAAGCCACAAAAGCATTGCAAGGCAAGTTGCTGCAATATTTGGGAAAGTAGAACTCATTTCTACTTTCTGCAGTGACTGCATCAACTTGTTACGCAATGATTTTACTGAAATTCAGGCTGCAATGGTTCGGGAAACTTGTCTGGCAACGCTAGGTGACGACGTTTCAAGGCTGAAACCTCTACTGTACCTGTAGAATCGTAATAGTCTGGTTAAAATGGTGGTGCTCCATAGTTGAGGTGGTGTACACCGTGGCCAGGGGGGTCCCTTCGGCTTTCATCCAAGAGTTTGTCCGTCCTCGGTGGTCCAAGTCATGACACAGACAAGAAAAAAACAGCGCCATCGCCTGCAAATCAAGCAAGTTTAGGGTATGACACAGCAGCAGGAGGATATGGAGAGCTCTACAAGATTAAGGAAAGGAGGATATCGATGGTAATAATGGGCATACATTTCAATAAATCAGAAAAAGGAAGGAGTATAAATCGGAAAAAGGAAGGAGTTGTAACGTGTTCTTAACCACTCGAAAATAGATTTCAAATCTGCAAGTGTGCAAAGCATTTTTGGGCGAACTGCCGAGATGGCTAACGTTCCCCAAAAATGTGTTACCCATTGAACCCTGGGCACGGAATCCAAAATGCGTTTTCCATAAAATCTGAAATCCTACAGTCTGTACACACGCACACCAACACTGACTGACACACATACACTCAATGAACCAACAAACGTCTGGAAGAATCGTATATCATTACGAAGATGATCAGAACAAAGAAAATAATGAGCAACGGTTTCGAGAAAAAAAGAGCGTTGCCTGATAAATCAGGAATATTATCCTATATTTACCTCAAGGGTGTCAAACATTCCTTCATTTGAGCGAATGACAGTGTACATACAGTGCGCAACCGCAAACGCGTGCGTCCAGTTGTGGTACGGAACACGACGGTAGTTCTTTCTAACTGTCAATACGAACCGTCGAAGTTCGTCAAGGTCAAACCTGCAGCAGTAGAGAGGCAAATTTATATCTTAAAACTATAGCACAAATATAACCAGAAAAGCATATTCTATCCTAACTCAATATTCAATTAAAAAACATAATATTTAAAACAGTTTAATTTGTTAACACTTCGGTTCTACATCAAATCTATTGTCTCGACAGATGTAATAACACACAGAGTGCTAAGTTTAAATAAAAGTGAAAGGAGTAAACATTAAGTGTGAAGTTGACTGACGTTCTGCAAGGAGTGAGAAATACATTAAAAGGATAGAAGGAAATACATTAATCAATTAAACAATGCAAGTTCTATGATTTAGCTGCTTTAATTTCTGTATTGAGAAGAGGTTTAAAACCTCTATATAAACCGTTAATGAATTTTGGTAAACAAAGATGCTGACAAAGAAGTTATCAATCATTTGTTAACGAAAGTTAATTATGGTGGTATTGTGTTGGAAATTGTGTGTTTTTGCTTTGTTTTGTGGAAGTGTGGGGTCGCGCAGCCGACCAAAAATGACAGTGGGTCCACATGGCAAACTTGCATTCACTGAACAAGAATTTTTCGGGTAGAATGCTTAGCTAGTTTTGCGCTAGTTTGTTGGATCTTTCACTGTTGAGATTACTCAAGTCAAAGAGAATAAGGCGAATATTTTCGTACAGTATGTAATCATAGAGTAAGCAGTCGCGCCTCCTTGCTGACAGCAATGTAATGAGTTTGATAAGGACTCTGCTTTAATATTTGACACACATACTTGGCCAAGGTAAACAGGTTTTCCGTCATCTGGATAACAAGAGCCGCCATCACGTCAACTTCAAGGTTGTACGAGTTGAACTCATACCTGGCGAAAAAAATAGGGTAAGTAGGGTGGTATATATATATATATCACTCGCTGCTTGGAATTCCTTGGACGTTCAGCAAGCACGTTATCTCATAAATGGTACCGTTTTGAATCCAATGTCTTAAATTAACTAACGGTTCCTTAAGATTATACAGTACGTAAGCTGGAGCTTTTACCAGTTTTTGCCAATCAAAACTTCGAATCAGACTCCTAATATACTTACTGTGGGGAAAAATGGTTAACCTTGTCAACCCAAACTTCTCTGCACAGATTTTACAACGCCAACAACAGCTTCGTTTAGTGTCATAGCTAATTATTGACTAAATTGAAAGAACAACGTTAATCGTTACATCAAAAATATTTTTCGGAGTTTTCAATTTTGACGAATGCACAGTATCAATTAGAAGACGTTTTCTGCTGAATTTAATTCAAGAGAAAAAGGAATGTAAACAATTCATACACGCAACAGTTCATTCATTTCTCCCAACAAGCTGATCCTTCCTCCCCTTCCACAAAAGGGGGATAATTCGGTATACGCTATACTACTACACATGGCAAGTGAAGAGATTCTCGACGGTTACGTGAGTTTAATTGCAGTATGAACATAGTGTTAAATAAACGACGTTTTAAGAATATATTACAAGATTCGTACTCTGTCGACCTTAAGCGGTTTTCCATGACCTAAAATTTGACCATCTGCTTCTTGGCAATATATCAGAAACTGTCCTTGATTTGAGATTTTTCCAGTACAGTAAATAATTTAAGAAAGAAAATAGTTAGTATTTAGGAAATACTGACATGTATTTACCAATACGTCTAGTATCATGGGAGTTTAGCTTTTTTTAAGTAAAATCTGACAAGTTTCTGTTTCGTCTAGCTCATTTAAGTTAATTAACCCTTGTTTTATTCAGTATGTTTTCATTTTCCATAACTTTCCATGACCAAAACCAAAATTCCATAACTTTCCTGGCCTGGAAAACACTTTTGTAAAATTCCATGACTTTCCAGGTTTTCCATGACCCGTGCGAGCTCTGTAATATACTTGATTATGTCGCAACTTACGTTTCAATTTCGTTGTAGGGAACTGCCAGCCCGTTTGAAACTTCCTTCAGCGTTTTCAGCTCATCGTTAGAACACATGCTGTGGTATGAGAGTACCTCCAGTGCGACCTGTCATAGGGCACAAATCGAACAGGGTTCGTACACTAACAGCTAATTAAAATTCCAGGATCTTTCCAGGAATTTCCAGGTTAATTAATACAAAAATCCAGGACCAGAAAAAAGCTAAGAATAACCACTGAAGCAACCATGTATCAATTTGAAACAATTTAATTATAGAGCAACAGCTGATGTGACCTTTTACTGTCAATGTTGTAACTACTGAAGTGCTCGGACGTTTGCAGATAATACGGGCTTTTTGCCATGCTTTTCACAATCTTCAGGAAATTATTCAAGAGATAGTTATTTTCTACTTACTAAACAACAAAAAAACGATTTTTCCAGGACTTTCTCGGACCGTCATTAATTTTCCGGGTTTTCCAGGCCTAGAACTTAAAATTTTTAATTTTCCAGAACGTTCAAGGTTTTCCAGGACCCGTGTGCACCCTGATCAAAGGCTGAGGCAACAGCCTACCTATCCAACCACATTTCTTTTCGCCCTCAAAATCCAAACAATATTGGTTTTCAGAAACTGAAATGATTCAGCTGATGCAAACTCTTAACCTGATCTTAGACGGCTTTTTGCAAGCTTCTTTGGCCGGATTGGGTCAGCAAAATCGTAATTTCAAACCGAAGCATATTTATGGTCAAATACATAAACACTTTTCTACCTGTCATCCAAAATACTTGTAAAGACCTAGGTAAAGGGTTAAACAATGGATACAAGATTGATATAACAAGACATTCCATGATACATTTTAGAAATTCACGAAAGTGCGGAGTCAGTCAGGAACACTTCACAAAAAGGTTACTGTTTGTTATTACTACTATTACATCGGGCAAAATTTCAATCAAAAGATTGTGTTGTAAAAGTTAAGCAATGTAAAACTCGCAACCTTACCCGATGTTTCTGCTCTGATCTTCTAATTTTATCATAAAGCTGAAACAAAAACGATATTCTGTTAAAGTGAGACCCTCAGATAGGTCAACACACAACATCTAATAGCATAAAAAGGTTTTCTCAACGCTTTGAGGTTTCTCCAAGATAACTCTGCTTG
Organism: Parazoanthus swiftii; assembly: GCA_025403585.1. Classification (NCBI taxonomy): domain Eukaryota; kingdom Metazoa; phylum Cnidaria; class Anthozoa; order Zoantharia; family Parazoanthidae; genus Parazoanthus; species Parazoanthus swiftii. Next base: position 29,078 of record JAOBYE010036678.1, on the reverse strand, counting down.
TTGGCATCAGGCCATGTCAAATCAGTGGACGTTTTCTTATTTCTTTTATAGAATAATCAGCTTTAACACACAAGATTCGTCTAAATTCAAGCCCGTGTGACATACGCTCATGTCATGCGGGCTTTCAGCCAATCAGAGCTGTATTCAAAGTGGTATTTTCAAGTAAAAGTTAATTAACTGAAATATAAGCAGTGAAGGAAATGCACAGCATCTTGTCTTGCACATTTGTATAACGTTTTTCTTGCAATCAGTTCATGTGGCACGCAGTTTCAAATGGCGTTAAATTGGAATTTTAGTGAAAGTTGTGTTGGCGAGAAAACTTCCTGTTGTTTTAGTAAAAACAAAATTGGTTTTAGCTCTACGTTACAGTATCTCTTGATTCCTGGTCGGCTAATTCCATGACGTTTCACACTTCATATTAAGGGAAATCCATGATTTAAATTTGAAGTTAATTAAAATTAATGGATTTTCTACGTGTTTGCCTAAATTGATAATTTAGTTTACTTCGGTCAGACGCTGATCAAGTTATTTAATACCCTCCAGGTTTTCAGCGAATTCCTATGACTTTCGAACCTACACGAATACACGACCAGTTCCAGCATTATTTTCCAAAGTAAATCAGAGGTGTCGACTTGAACGAAGCAAACGGCGACCGTAAACCCGGTTAGGGATTTTACATTTCAAAAATAAAATGACATAACTAGTGGTCTGGCCAGAATGTGCTCAATTTTGTTAATAAGGAACTCGCAACAAACCTTGGCGTGGTGCAGCGCCAGGCCACAGTAAATGGCAAAGGTCTGGAAAGACTGCTCGTCTGAGTTGAAAAAGGGAGCACAGTTTAGAAGCCAACAAACATGTAACTTTAGCTATCGGTTTTAGTGGAGAATACAGGTGCGAACTGCAGGATGGGAAACGAATTCACAGGACTTGAAGAATATGCAAGCGCTCTTACTTCTTTTCACTTCTTTCAAAACAAAATAAAACGAACCCCTGCATGCAAGATGTTCGTGCAAGTGTTAGTAAATGATGAAATATAATGAAAAAAACAACTTGCTGAAAATATACTATGACTTGCCTTTGGAGGAGAAACAAAATGATAAAAAATCCTGTTAAGTAACTTGGATTCCTTTATCACAATCTCTAAATTTCTTTGGTAAGCGTAAAATAGTTTTGTTGGTTTTTGTGTATAAAGTTGAACTTTCTTATTCCTGCTATTTTCAATTATCTTGACCAACCTCATTCCTATTCAACATTATTATCCACCACGTAACGAATAATTTAGACTTTAGGTAGCCTGTACTCCTTTCTGATGTTTTATCTATGTATTAATCCGCTCTTTAATAATGGTACAAAATTTGCAAACGATTCATATACCTGCAGCAGTGAAGACTCCCGTTTTCTTGTTTACCATTTGTACAACCCCAATAATGCTAATGGAGTAAGAAACACAATGGAGTTCAGAACAACAAAAACACCACAAACAACAATGCAAGATAAACACTGCAATGCGACTAGCAAAAGTATCACCGTAACATCTAAGGTCTGACAACCTAAACATACTCATCAACCTTTTCCTCGATCACTGAGGCTGGGACAATTTGGTTCTGCTAACAACTGAATGCGATACTGGTTCTACTCCGGCCCCAACGGACTGCTGTCTGCTTTGCTGTACCATTCTTACTAATAGCATGCCGCACCAGTTGCGTCACTAAAATGCTCGCAAAGCATGTTGGGATTCAGAAGCGGCTCTGTAGGAGCTAGACACGCGGTCAGTTCACAGTTCCCACGAAACGTTTTCTAGGTACCGCTATTTTCGTATTTAGTTCTTTAAAGTCATTTCCGAAATTGTTCAAAAACCTTCTCTTGATAGCGTGTTTGTCCGAATAACACTCCCACAAAGCAATGCGCAAATTTATTTAAATGCTATTTAAGGCAACCAGTCACGTAATAAGTCATTTCTAGTAACGACAAATAGTTCGATGAGATTTCTGGGTTTAGTATTACAAAGATCTTTAAAGTAGTGTTGTCAGACTTTGCTCTGATGACAAAGATAACTTGCAATTGAAAACAATTTAAACATTTCCAAAAGTTATGCCTGACAACAAAATGTTAAAGAAACAATGTTACTGTACAGGCAACTACAAAACCCGTGAACATTATCGTACTATTTTCAAGAAAAATATTGTTTTCTCGCTATTCAGACAAACGATTACAATCTGCATCTGTAAACACAAACCGCAAGATAACGTCAGATTGAGGGTTTGTAATTCAACGCTCCTTCTTGATTGCCTTAGAGTTTTCAGGTTCAGGTTCAGGTTTAGTGATAAATTGAAGATTTACATTCATTATAATTCCAGTGACCTGCTTATAGTTAAAACTAATCAAAGGCAGGCCACTGGGTTACAATTTAGTTTATGAGAAATAAGTAAAGTATGATCAGTGACACGAACACTGGGAAAAAATTCCATCATCTGACATGTCGGATATGCAGATAATGACAAAGGAAATCAAAAGAAAAGAAAGAAGATAATGACAAAGGAAATGAAGAAATGTATTTAAAACGACAATGCTATATGCATTGGTGCATTGCAGATATTGTATTGTGTATATGCGTACATAAATATGTTGTAATTGTCGTTGTGAGATAGTAAAAGCGAATAGCAAAGAACAAAAACAAAGTTTTCGTTTTCGTAGTCGCACAGTAAACTTAAGCATTGTCCAAAGCGAAACAAAGAGGCGACAGGCTCGAGAGTCTTCTAAACAGTGTGTACTAAGCCAACGTTTCGAGAATAGTAATCCATTTCAATCCACGCGATCCTTTCAAGTTTCAACTCTAAACTTACTAACTAATCTTGTCAGGTGATTCTTGTAAAGAGGAAACACAAGTGTCTCTAACTTGTCTTGTTTGACAGGTCCCTTAAAACTTGTCACAGTTTACATTAATTAAACTCTCAGCACACCAGCACACTAATAAAGTTCAAGCGTCATACTCACTTTCCTCTGATGAATATCGGCATGCACAGAAGAGTGCGTGTTGTATAGCCTGTCTGCAGGTCAATTTCTCTGTTGGATGACACAACATCATGATGTATAAACTATTTCGAAACTATCATACAGTAAACAAATATAAAAAACAACGGAGCCGAAACCAAGACTCAGACACCTTCTAGGCCCGAATAACACACAACCATACAGGCTCTCTGTCCACAGTGGTCGTGTCATTCGGTTGGTCATTTGGATTATAAAGAGCTTGGCTCGAAACAGCACGATAAACACGCCTAGTTTAGAAACTGAGAGGAAGGAGTTACAAAGATTCCAAATGTTAAAGAAGAAATTTAGAATTCTTTCAAACAGAGTGTCGAATTGTGCTTTAATTCAAGAGATCTAATTCGTCTATGAGTAAAATCAATCATTCAAAAGGTTTTGGAGCAATTTTCATGGCCTAACAAAGTTTGCTTGTTTAAATTTGTTTGCATAGGTGTGTTTGTTTGCTTGGATTTGCTTGCTTTCCGTGTGTGTTTGCTTTTGTTATCTAATGTGTTTTGTTGGAGTCTTTCACTCACCTGTTAAATCTCTCATCATGGTAAGCATCGGAGATGTTGAGTGTCTCGCCCGTTGTTGCAACATACCCAGCAACTCCTTTAGATTTCGGGAACCTAAAGGAAAATATTACAATATCTTAAACGCTAAGCTCTTTGCCGATAAACGCGTCACGAAACTGATTCTTTTTGAAACTCATAAGCTGGATAAATTTGAGATTAAACTCAATAAACTGACAGTAACTATTTAAACAGATCTTCTTTCAAGAAAACTTAAAAAGCAAAAAGGGTTCATTACAGCTTGTATAGAATTAAACAGTTTACCTATCGGAGAGGAGCACTAGATTTACGAAACTAAAGGAACACTTTCAGTTTACAAAGTCCTGCAAGACGAAAACAGTAAGTACCTCAACCTAAAAATTTGAAGTGATACAACTATTTTAGCGTTCATACATACGTTAAACTCGTACCTGATTTCCTTTTGCAACTTGGACGATTTGCTGTCTTCCAAACTTCCTCCAATGTCAAATATCCTCGCGTAGAGCTCGTTTGTCTTGGAGTCAACCAAAAACAAGGACGTTCTATCGGCACTTACAAGGGTCTGTGCATAGTTCTGGACAGAGAATGCGCCGATTGTCAATTCGCAATGCCTACTGAATTTTTCTGTCTACTTGGATAAATACTTATGTAATCACTCCAAATGTCGGCACATTAAAATTGGCGTCAACTTAGTCAAGTTTAAAACTGCTTGAATTAATTCTTTCTCAACCAAAATGTAGACTTACCATAATTTTCATTATGACTGTATCCATACTGACAATATCCTGGAATATTGACCTAAGAGACCACAACACACCAGTTAATCACGGCAGGGTTTGATTATATAGCAAAACAAAAAGTTTATGGGATTTTATTTGAGGAGTTGGAAACTGAGTGTGGTTTAGTTAGACACTTTTACCTTGTGACGTTAAGAAGAAATTCGCTTAGTTTTCTGTGCTGCTGCATGCTTCTGAACATCTTCAAAAAAAACAAAAGAAGAAAATGTTACAACATAGGTAACACAGAGTACCGTACAA
>JAOBYE010036678.1:0-24363 GCA_025403585.1 Parazoanthus swiftii | reverse complement strand
CTGCATGCTTCTGAACATCTTCAAAAAAAACAAAAGAAGAAAATGTTACAACATAGGTAACACAGAGTACCGTACAACTGTTGGAAACAGAAGTAACAATATCGTTTACATTCGGTCAGTAAAGGGCAGTTGGGACTTCAGGTTCGTGCTCAGAAAAATGGACAAGATCAGTTTAGCCTAAATCAGAAAACAGGTGATAAGTCCCGAGTGTGTGTGAGATTAGCGCAGTTGGTAAGATCACTTAAGACTAATTTTTCCTACTGAAACTGCGACAACTGGATTCAAAAGTTGAACATTCTTGGCCTTTGTTAGATGGTCTTTAGCAGGATAAGGGTCAACACGCACACTGACTTGCTTCATGTTTGTACACTGTATGTTAAGGAAAAGAACAAAGACAAACTACTTCTGCATGAACATTGTTTAACTCCTACCTCTGCATAGTACAGTGATATCCCACCCCACACCAAGTAACTGTTGACAATTTCTTCGTCTTCTTCAGCAAAGGGATCATGTCCAACCATCCTTGACAATTCAATTACACCTTAAACCATGATAAATGGGTAAAGTTAAGTACTCTGTAGTTTTTATATATGTAACCCCAAGTATAACGTGTAATATCTCGCTAAGTTCTTTGTTATTCTCGACAGCCGTTGACTCACATTAAGAACTCGCACAGGCACCAACAAAGATCTGTACAACACACGGATTTGTTTTACACTAGACAAGTACTAGAGGACAAAAATGAAAAACACAAAAAAAACACAAACGCAAAGCATATTAACAAAAACCGAAAAGTTTTTTTTGTTACAGAGCTTTGCTTGGACTTTCGTGACTTACACAAATTTTCAGCCCTTCTTATTTTGTGTATATATCACGTTAAAATCCTAACCATTAACATTTCTTTGATGGAACTGATTTTTGATCATAGCAAGTTGTGAGTAGTACTTAAGCTACATGTATGGTAATTCAAGGTGTCTACTTTGAAACAATAGGTTGACTTAACGACATTCCCTTATTTAGAACAACAATTGATCTGTTCCATAAAATCTGATTAATTTCTTCTAATCTACTTACCAACGAGGTCTCCGTTGGACTGCACAATTGGTTGGCATAACACAGACTGAGCCGTACTTCCTATAAGCAAATGGCTTATCAGCAACTGTACCACGAATGCATGCGGAAAGCATTTGACTGACACACAGCCAATGGCTAATTTCATATAACGAACCGTTTCTTCACAGAAAAGCATCAGTAATGGTACCATGGATCACACACGTGACAACCACGATATTCATCATCAATACAGTAATAATGAAAGATGACAAAATCACCGACGTTGAAGATGATGACGACAAAGACAACTGCGATCATGAAAAACGATTAAAGATGAATACTGAAAATGACAATAACGTGAAAGTTCATAGAGATAGCAATTGGGAAGAGACGATGATTGTGGTTATGACGATGAAGACATGATTTTAATTACAATAATGATAGTGAATAAGGTAACAGAAAATATCGATGCAGTGACATGAAAGAAGAAAAACTATCATATTGTCAGCTGATGGCAAAAATGATTTCAAACATTTTGATGTTAATCAATGTAAGTGATTTTGATTATCCTTCAGTTTATCAAGTACATTAAACCATTTCCCCAACGGATGAAAACATTTTCTCGACAAACAATCATAAAGGATTGGATTTAAAAAAGACTGATTGGCAAAGAAAAAGGCTTTATTCAAGATTCTCCGCTATAATTGTGCAATTCTGCACATACAGTGTGTCATAAATAGAATCAAAAGTACAATTAAGTGAAAAAGTCATGCCTTACCATCGATTCCTGTACCTTCTGGAAATCTTTCGTCCTAGACAAGAAAAAGACTATAAGTAACTCACTAGTGGCATACCAACGTATGTCACATCATGCTGTGTCACTCGCACTCAGTTTAAGGCAAATTTAGAACAAAAAAATGAACTTGTGGCTGAGATGCAAAAATTCGCGAAACAAGAGTAAATGCGTTCGGGCAATGCAGCTTTACAACTGCAACAACAACAACAACATTTATTTGCACTTCAATTTACATGACAGATACTATATTCATAGATAATACAGAGTGTAAGTGCTAGTTGAACAGGTGGCCATTACAGAGGAAAAATAACAAAGTTCAAAGGTCAGAATTCGATTAACGGAAGATGTAGTGCTACAAGCAGAGGCCTTAATCAAAAGAGAAAAGCCCAGCCTGTAGTACTTGTCTATAAAATACTACTAACTACAAGACTTACCAAGGTGCAAAGTAGATGTACATTGAATATCAATATCACAAAAGTAAGAAAAGCAGATAAAAACACAAAAGCGCAAAAGTACAAAAATAAATAAATAAATGAATGAATGAATGAATAAATAAATAAATAAATAAATAATTAAATAAAAACATAATAAAAATAAATTTAATCTTGAGAAAATGTGAATGTAAGAACTACTTTAAGACTGTTTTAGACCTAAGTCACCTAACAGGGTGTGTTCCAATAGTCGATCATGTTCTACTGTGTTTTGCACAACTGCTATGTTTTCTTCTGTCAGTGTCTATGTACCCACAAATAAGAACGGACTTTTTTTGGGCAGTTTCTAGGCCCCTTAACTACTAAGCAGTAACAGCTAATGAGACTGTGGTTTATTTCTCTGGAGCATGCTAAAAGTTACTAAACAGAGTCGCTAGATTCCACGACATTAATTTTTTTTTAGTTAATTAGTGGTTTGTCTTTACTTGCAGATCAGAGTAAGCCTGGTTCACGCTAGTGACGCAAGCGGAGACGGACGCATAAACGACTTATGTCCAAGTGTGAACCACTAAAACAGTCCAAGCATAAGCCCCACTTCGATTCACAAAACCATGTTTTTTGTCAGACTTTTCCTTTGAGGGACTGAAAATGAGCTTTGTGACTCGATCATTTTTCCGCTTCCGTCTCTGTTGCCGCTATTCTGGTTCACACTTCAACATTGTGTGATCAGAGCACGACGGAAGCAGAAAAAAAAGGAGCGTTCTATTTTTCCGTCTTTGCTTCGTCAAGAATCTGCTTGTGCGTTCGTCTGAGCTGTTTGCTGGTTCACAATAGAATAAAGGCTTCGAACTCCTCTCTACGCTTCTATCTCCGCTTCTGTCTCGTCGGCAGTGTGAACCGGGCTGAACAAACTAATTCTTACCCCCAATATCTCGTTTGTTCTCACAGGTGTGTGAGTGTGTGCAACGTAAGCAGCAATTGTTGTCCCTTCTTGAATCTTAATTGGAGAAGAGGTTTTTCTGCAGCACAGATAAGATCAATATTAGAACACCCTGTCGAACCTGGACGGCGGTAGTCATTTAGATTCAAGTAACTCGCAAGATCTTGTATTGAAAAGCATATAATACGTAATTCCAGATCATACACGCTCATTATGGGAACGCTCAAAACAACTACCATAAGAAGTTTTTGTGGCAGCTAGACTCTACACACACTGAACATTTGACTATGACCTACGCAGATGCACAAGTCTTGTTCTAAGCTTACGTGTCAACATCACTAGTTACTGTAGATCAGGTCTTCTGTTAACGTAAAGCTCCAGAACCAGAAAAAAGACACCAGAACAGCCTCTCAACCAAACCAAGGTACATTCTTAGTTTCGCAGGTTGATGAAAATCATTATTATGATTTCCTTTTCCCCGACTGATTGTTTCTTTTCCTTGACTAATAATATCTCCACCACTGGGGATCTGAGAATGGGGCTACTAAAAGTATTGTAACTTGAATTAATGTGATTGTATGTTTGAACTTATTTTAAAATGGCACTTGTTTACCTTGAATTTGGTACTCCTAAGCATTATGCTTTTATTTTTAAATGACTGTTTAATAAATTTATTTTAAAAATTGATATTTATTGGTTGATAGAAGGCTGACTAATTGCTAACTATCAAGGTTGATTGACTAATTGACTGTTTGTTGATCAAATGACTGACTGATTCATGTGTTGAATGGTCGCTTGATCGATTGACAACTGCTTTTAAGACTGACAGATTAACTGACTGATTGGCTGATTGAGTGATTCGATTGTCACTGTCCGTCGGCACTGATCAGAAAGATAAATAATCATAAAAACAAAATACCAACTGAGGATTAGTCTTTTCTAACTTGGGCCAAACACACAATTTGTTTCTGAAAGGAGTACTGCAGAATTATAACACCAGTTATTTAATCATTATCACTAACCCTTCTGGCAGATGAGGATTGTAGATATACAAATCCTGAAAACAAAAGAAAAAGAGAATCAGAAAAAGGCGCTGTTTTTAAACAAATATCATTACTTATGCATGGGGGAGGTCAGGGGTTCGGAAAACCGAAATAATCCCGCTTAAAGACAATTGGGTTACCCCCTCTCCCTAACATCAACCATTACTTTAAAGGTTTTTGTGAGTGGGGCATGCATTTCATGTACAAAACGTTGTTTTTAACTAGTCCCCTAGTTTCTGCATCCTATTTATTCTTTGGATGAGCGATCGCCAAACGAATTCATAACACGCGGTAAAAGTCTAAACTTGTCAACTGGTTCCTAAACATTGAAGAAAATATGAGCATCATACCGTTGTAAGATTCGCTGTCTTCCCGCGAACTGCACGGCCTTACATGTGTTTGCACACGTTATAAATACAGCTTTACACTTTTGTTTGGGTGCTCATTAAGAGTAAAACAATAACAAGCAGCAGGTCTTTATGATACACTGCTCAGTATTTTTAACGCAGCTACGTAGTGCGATTTTGTTTTCGAAACTGAGCAGCTGCGCGTTGCTAGGATCATGAATGAACTGTGTGTGACTTGGAACACTGCCGAGCACTTGCCTTAACTAAGCTTTTCAAGATTCGAAAGTCGGCCAATCAAAGACAGAGCAGCGGACTAACACAGATGGAGCACTAAGGCCGACAACCAAACAAACAGACACGATGACAACGCAGCAAGACTGGAAAAGTTGTGACAGAATAGATACGTAGTCATTTTGTTCCACCTGGTGTTGATCACCTTTGCCTGACTAAAGCCCAGCTAAAGGAGAAGAGTTGTGTGTTGGGCCAGCTCCCCTAAACGCATAAACACATGGCTACTCAGAAACCTCTACAAGACTGATTTAGAAGCCAATTACACCTTGAAAACACAAATGTTTCAAGACAGAAACACAGGCTGGCAGCCAAAGCCATCCCGAACATAAAGCTCAGAACTTTGGATATTTATAGAGCACTTTATCCCATCACACTCGTACTATTCCAAAACTACCTGGTTGAGAGGAGGTCTCTAATAGAAAACAAAAATGAGGTAGACTACAGATCACAGCAAAGGCTGCGCCAAGTGCTCGCCCACCAGGAAGAGAACAAGATGGCCCAGGTTGCAAAAACACATAGACTATTTAGAGTAAGAAAATATAAGACAAGAGGGCCTCGGAAGAGCTTACTCACTGAAATGGTCTTTCTGCCTGTACACATAAGATACAAAACCATTGATGAGGGTGACAACAGAATTTTAAAGAGAATGAATTGGTATATCCTCTGATGAAATGTTCAACCACTTCACAACAAGACGAGTAAGAACTACCATACTAATGCCCTGCTGTCTATGAGTATGACCTGGGGTACTGTCTCTTGATTAATTTTTGGGGTTGCTCATCAGGAAGTTTGGAGAATGACCCCAAAATACCTCACCTAGAAATTACACTTCCCTTACAAAAATAACTCAACCCTGAAGTATCACCCTAAAACTAAACAAATCAAGTTAAGCACAAATTTTGTCATCTATTTCAGTAAGAGTACAGCTGCACAATTAAAAATAATTATCAGTTACATTAAAATCAAGGCCTTTTATATTAGCTTGTGCCAAATTTTTAAAATGTTTTCAGTATTTCTCTCACAAAGTCATGGATTTTAGTTCTAACTTGATTACAGGCATTGAATTGTAATTTTGACAGGGACTATTGGCTGACAATCATGATACAGTTGAATATCCATAAACTTCTTTATTAAAAAAATATAAAATATATAATTATTATATTTTTATACGTTATATGGAAAATTATTTTTATCACTGTTTATATATGGTATATAAAATTAACAAGTATGTATTAAATGTTGATACATTATTTTTATTATAATCATGATTTTATTTAATACTCTGTTCTTTCAATTTAGAAATACAAGTACATGTAAGTACAGTACTAACAAAGAGAATAAATTTGTACTTGGCTTTGCATTTCTTGTTTCAAAATCATCATGCAGTGAACAGATCTAGATACATGTAGAGGATCTTATTGGCCCTTTGACCTTTTTTGCTCACAAAATGTATACACATATACATGTATCTCAAATGATACATAAATCAGGGTGACAGTACACTAGTATTCCAGTGTCAAATATTAATACTTAACAAGCAAGATGAAGCACAAATGACTGATAGGTCACTGAACACATGCCTACCTTCATTCCTTTAGGCTGAAAGAATAATTTTAATATTAGCTAATTAGTAATTAATTAAAATGTAAATTAAACTAAAACAAATAAAGAATAAAGTTCTATGTTAACATTAATTTTGCCAAACATATGGTGCACAGTCATCTATGATGTAAAGAATATTTAATATTATTTAAATTATGATTTGCTGAGTTTAGGAACATTTCCAAGAACTAGCTTTGGTGCATTTGTGGTATGAAGTCATTCCAAGAAAATTATCAGAATTTGCTGTTCTTTTGTCAGATATGAAATGGAAATTTTTATGGCTCCAAGATCTATTTATAGTAACCCATAGCATTATTAAAGTATCTTTAGATCTATTGTGGCTTTCTTTTCCTTCATGACTTACTTCTGATCATTAACAAGTTAAACTGCTAAATCAAAAAGACGTAAACGCAGACATGTCTGTTATTTGAAACTTAATAACTTACAAAAAAATGTGTTTGTGTAACTGAATAATTTTGATAAAATATACTTTGGAATGCAAATGTTCAAAAGAAAATTAAATAATGCTGACAGTTAAATACTAAAATTTAAAGAACAAATGATTTATTATAATCAATTGAATAAATTTATTTTATTTATTCAATTTATAATACCGTAATCATCACATGATAATCAAGTAAATAATTATGTGTTATAATATTACTCTTACTAAAATTTTAGAACTGGATACATGTGTTTATATACTATTGGTCATTTTTCTGAAGAATGTGCATAATTCAAGGCCAGAGCGATTTCATTTCTTGGTTCTTGGTTTGGTGATCAATCCAGTTTATTCCAAAAAGCAAAAAAAAAAAGGAGAACCTGCATTCTGGTTGTCAGACTTAATTTTTTTCACATTAAGAGAATCAGTCTTGGTTCAATAAAGAAACAGGAAAAACACTTCAATTAATAAATTCTAGTTAATTTTTAATTCCAAAAGTTTAAAATTAATAATATCACTGTTAGAAGTTCTTGCTAACATTCTTCATGTACAATTAACACTTTATGGGTGATTTTACAATGAACATCAGTACTGCTCCCCCCTTTTTTTCCCAGTAGCCATGCAAAAAAATTCCTGAAAAACTCCAAGAACCAAAAATTTATGTTGATACCACCTAAATTCTGTAAGTTACTATTATTAATAATTTTCAATTTCATTTATGTATTAATCACAATTTGACACTTAACACTACTGTACCAAGTAAATATTTACTTTAAAAGGTTTACAGCTACTCACAGTGCCATTTGTATCAAGGATATAAAGGGTGAAATGGTCTGCATGACATGCTGAAATTGAAACCAAAGTTTGATCAAAAATATATTTGAAGAACTTTCATATAACTGGCAATTTTCATGCTTTTTGTATGGTGCAGGCAAGTATTTAGCATATACATCTTGACAGATTCACACCCATACACCTAAATCACAATATGTGAATTATCAATGGATATCTGAGAGGCTATTAAGTATCAAGAAGGTGCATTTTGAAAAGGAAAATGAACCTACAACTGAAGGTGACAGTGCAACCTGGAAATCAAAACTGAAAGGGAACTTAAGGGCTAAACTTAGCTACTTGACTAAACAAATGAACTACAAAACAGTAGTCAAATTAATCCAATCAGACAGATGATCTGGCATTAATGAAATGGAAGAAATCCATTGACATTTTCCCAATCTCTGGAGCAAACACACGAATCTTGCTCAATTCCAAGTCATTCTCTTAAAGCCACCACTCTCTGCAGATTCATTGTACATGATTCTGTAGTTTACACTCTATTCATAGACAAGTAATGTACTATTAGATATACACTGAGACTTTCAGACTGATGTTCCCTCGAGATCCCCCACCACTCACTCTATTGTAAAATATAGTTCCTGTTGAGTTAAAAAACAGTACAGTATCTGTCAGTGTGTCTGTCTGTCTGTCTCAGAATTGCCTGTAAATATAAAGATATCTTTCAATTTTTTCAGGAATGAAAGTGTTACTGCTGCACTTGCTAAATAAATTAAATTCAAACAACTACAATAAACATTATATTATTTTATATTTTTTTCAGTACACTTTAAGTTGTTACAAATCCTGTCAGGACACATACCAGATGCAATGCAGTTTGCAAGTTCCATGAGAACCTTTTTTTTATTGGGTGATTGGTGAATATCGTGTGTCAATTCCTCAAGCATTTTCTTCTTGTCACTGTGCACACAAAACTAGAAAAACATATCAAAAAATTAAACAAAAAATATAACAAGACAGTGCTGCTTTTATTGCTACATGACCCTTGCGTTTTACTAATCCCTTTGAATTTTATTTTTTCTGCCATCAATCAAATCCTATTTCAACAGAGCTCCAACTTCTGGCACTCAGCAGAGAGAGTGCATGCAGCACTCTAGTATTGTTCCACAACATGCCAGAAAATCTGCTGTAATTGATTAAAGCGTGTATCCCTTATTTAAACCTTCAAGCCCCAAACACAACAAATAGCATGATCATAGTAAATTCTCCCAACTGAGCTCCATTCCTTTTATATAAGCAGTTTGGGAGAATTTGGCTTTTTAACTTTAACAGCTTATTCATTCTACTTGATCAATTCCTTATTTCTCATTACCTGTTATATAATTTTGTATGAGTTTTGTAAGGAGAAGTTAGATATTGATAAATCACCTGGGGTTGAAAGGGTTAAGGGGGGGGGGGCAGAAAACAGAAATGATGTGTCCCACTGGTGTGGTTTTGAGAACTGTTAAAAAGCAAGGGAGTTGTAATAACAATAAGTATATGTAATCGCATGGGCCCGAGGGCATTTAAGGATTAATTTCACAGGCATTTTCAAAGTTTTCCAAAATTGCCCAAGTCGCGAAGGAACTGGAAAAGCCACCAAGGAGTTCAGAAAAATACATGATTGTATACTTGACCTTTGACTAGACTGGTTATGCTGATTATTATATCACTCACAGAAAAAAACACATAGCAATCATTCCTCACATATTAAATGAAAAGTCATTTTTTGAGTTTTTGGATAGTTTTAGAGAAAACTATTTTCAACTGTTTGATTTCTTTCCCTAGTGGTAAGAGCATTTCACAAGATTTGACCAAAATATGTCATGCATGCCTCATCCCTGAGAATTGGACAATATAAAAAATCCCATCAGAGTTTTATTACATGCATTAATGTTACTTTACTTTCTCTTTTTGGAAGGGCAGATTTCATTGGGGAAGTATATTTTATTTTATGAATGGTGCCTCCATCAATAATTAAGTCTAAGCTTTGAGAGCTTCTTGCAAATGTCAGCTCTGGCAAAAAAATAACATGATTTTATTAAATAAAAATGATTCACCTTCTTGAATCAGATGTACAACAGTATTGTTTGCCCTGACAAAGATAACTAGGCTTATGCGTGTTTTTGCAGTGCCTGATCAGACACTCTGAATTCAGGATATTTCACATTCTGCCAAACGCTACAACTCTTAAAAATCAAATAGTCAAACTTTTTCACTATACTTCACAGGTTTCCCTGAATAATATAAAAGTAAAGCCTTCTGTATATATATAAATATATATATAATACAATTTTATACACACATGGAGAGAGCACTCAACTGTAACCTTTTAGAGAACAAATGAATACAAGAATTTATAATTAGTGTTCCCACTATTTCACATGGAAATGCTTTGAACCTGACCCTGACACACAGCATGAATTATACACATCATAATTTTTAAATGAGCTCCAGCGGAACACCTGAAATAATTGCCTAGAAAACTCAAATTAAATTTTAACCAAGTTTAAGTAAACTAATTGGATGTTCGCATATGCACAATGATGAATAAAGTAAATGAGGCCTGAAGCATATTTCAAAATCCAGTACTGTAGAAAGAAAAAAAAATAAAAATGAAAAATTCATTATGAATCTCTAAATTTTTCAAGAATCTTATTTGGGCCCTCAGAGCAATAATAAATAGGACTTATAAATTTTTAACTGAGTTAGAGATTTTCTAAAATCTGATCATAAATAACCTTGTGCATTTTAATTTGAAAACCGCTACTGCCCACTAGAACTGAAAACATCAATTTCTCCTGATCACCAAACAAAACTACCTCGAAGTACCAGAAAGCACGTCCTTCAAAAATAGTTTTCTCGTGTCACATCCTGGAAACGACTGGTTGACAGTTTTCTGGCTTTTAGCAGGTGTCTGGAGAAGACCAAATCGAGTGTTGCTACGTTCAAGATTTTCATCAAAATGATACTGAAATGAAGAACCTGGAGCACATGTATAAACAACTTAATACTTTCTATAGCAACAAAGTCATTATCGCTTAAAAAAAACTTCATAATACATACCTTCCATTTTGAGAGCGAGGGTCTGTGGTCTGCGATAAAAAATACAGAGTACACAGTTAAGTTGACTGACCAAATATCAAAAAACAACAAGGTCTAGTGTGCAGATTATTTACACAAGTTGTCATTCGTTGCTGATCCTGCGAAACCAATATTCATACTAATCTTACCAATTTGTTTGTTCTCATGATCCGAGGAAACTTGCCGATTTTTTTGCTTGTCTTTCATTTTCTGAGTCTTTCGAATGAGCCATCTCTCCAGCCTCTCTTGGTCGACATTTCTCATTACATACTCCTCCAAAAATAACGGATTTTCTTGAAGATACTTTTTAGCAGCTTCGGCGTCAATCTCTGAAAAGAAGAATTAGTATTTTATAGTTTAAAAGAAACCAATCAAACAAAACGTGTTACTTGTCAGTGGTCGGCAACATTCAATTTCAAAGGCAGAGCTGCATGTCCGGGCTCTGTGACACTCGGGGCGGATTTAAAATCTTTTGAATAACAACATGAGAATTTGACATGTCTTGAGGATACTTATGAGATATATTTTTTGAAGTTTGCAAACTCTCAACTACTCTAACTGACACAACATCACTCCCGTTGATCGATGTACTTTGTCTATAGTTATCGACGATAAAAACTTCCATGCGCCGGCAAGACATTGGCGCGAAAAATGCATCAAACAATTCATTTACCTTGCGGTACATCACCATTTTTCCGGTCAGATAACGGTTTAGAAGTCATCAAAGCCGGCCTAAATGGCCCGTCACTTAAACTCGCAGAGAAATCTTTGTGGTTTGTGTTGTGACTGTGGTTGCTAGATCGTGTCGAGCTCCCGTGAGGAGGAGAAGTCGATGCGGTTGGTTTTGAGTTGTAACTGTTACTTTGGCCAGGCGCTGTAGCTCTTCTGACTGGACTGTGGCGTGCGCTGTTGGGCAATGGAGGGAGCCTCCGATTTGCAATCTGTCTTGACGGACTAGACATCTGGGTTACCTTCACCAACCAAACCAACAAAACACATCATTCACAAGGAACATCGCGATGAAACTAAAAATAATTACAATACACAAACTCGATCATTGTTTATTCGACCCAGGCCATTTGAAGAGCATGCAGCTGTTTCTGGGTCACGTGACCAGTCTAAACACAGGCAGCCCAAAGCTTATAATACGAAACTTGCAAAATGGAGGCTGTAACTGGGTAATTTCCCCACTTCTCGAAAATCCTAGAATTCTGCTATTACTGTGGAAACAAATTTTACTTACCTTGAGTTTACCGTGTACTTACGTGTTGTGTGCATTTTGGGCGCGATTTGAAGCCATTTAGAGCAAGAAAGTTAAATATTTATACGGGGGAACTCTCCAGGGGAAATTAATTCCTCATATGCATACAAAGTTTCATGATAGCCTTCATTTTGTAAGTTTCATACTTGAAGCTTGGGCTGCCTGTGATGTAACCAGGAAAATTTAAGGCCCGAAAATGAACTAGAGTCTGTTTAATAAAACCCAGGACGTCAGTCGGGAAGGGAAGACGAAATTTAAACTTTATTTTCGATAGATGTTTGGCTAGTCATTGCTCCTTTATTTGGAGTGTATTCCGTGTGCATGGGCACATGTATATATAATGTAGTTGTTATTTTATAAATATTACCGCTGATGTTGTTGTTGCTATATTTAATTGTTGTAGTTGTTGTTTTTGGTTCAGTTCAGTAGACATGAACTGCAATAACAACAAAAAATCCTGCAATGATGATACCCTGTTTATTTTTTCTATTAAGAACAAACTTAATAAGAACATCGAGGTTGAGTTTGCCGGAAAAATAAGAACAAAATGAAAACAAACTGAGGCTGAAACAAAAATGTATTCAAGTGCACAATGTTGAACTCAGTAGTCCTACAGTACTCGGCAGTTCTCCGATAACAAACCCATGGCATTCAAAAATGGTTTGTCTTGCTAAAAGCACTTCACATTTCATGTGAAATAGTGCACAAAAGCACCTAACCGAACTTTTGGCGAGTTGAGCCTGAATTTTAGACCGTTATCAAAAGCAGACGATAAGATAAAGATCAGCGGAACAACGAGGGGCTGAAGCAAAGATAGGAGAACCAAACGGCCTTTGAAAATCTTGAAATATCTCTTAATTCACCAAAATGTTTTGCGATATAAACTTTGAAAGACGGGGCGCTTGACTATTGCTCGAAACACTGATTTCGGGCTTAGTGTGCTTGTCTGGTAATTCGTATCGCTCTATTTTTTGACAGAGCCGCATTAGCCGCATCAGGCGCATGGAGTAGTATTTCATTTACCCAATTTCATTATTACATCACGGTTTGCTTACATTTCTTTAACTCCCTTCACGCTACAGATACAGCTTCTTCAAAATAAATTCACCTGTAAAGATTGCATACATGATGAGACTTCAACTTTTTCCAGTTTCTCAGCTGGTGTTGGTCTAATATATTAATGTGCTTTAATGTTTTCATCTTGTTTGTATTCGGGTGAATTGATGGCATACAGGGCCCCATAATTCCTTTCGTGCGTGGTTTTACCAGTCTGCAGATGAAATTTTATAAGAACAACGAGGCTCAGATTGGCCAAAATTTAAGAACAATTTAAGAAAAAGCTGAGACTAGTGTTCTAAAGCTAATTTTTTTCCCCTAGTATAATCACTGGAAATTGTCTCGGGGAAAATGACTCAGCAAATCCATGACAAATTGATCAAAAATGACACCCGCCAAGCAATTATAGTCGTTTTCTATTACGTACATCGCAATACCTTAGACTTAATTTTTATTTGTTTTAAACCACATAAAGAAATAAGAACAACTTAGGAACAATTTGAGGCTTAAATCGCAAAAAAATTAAAAACGATGAGTCTCGGTCAAATTTACTGGTTCTTATATAAAAAAATGTGTACCTGTAAGCCCAATGTGCTATTTTTTACCATGTCATAGTGAACAAAGTAAAAAATGCTATATATAATTTTGGCAAACATATATAAAAATTTGACTGGTTTCCAAGACTTGAATCTCTATCAACTAACTAGTTTTCCAAGTTCAAAAATGGCATTGTTGGTCCACTGTGGAATTGAAACAAACCCGGCAAAACTGAATGCAAACAAAAAATTTTATCACCATCAACTGAATGTGGTGCTTCAAGAGCCAAAGAAGAAACGGTTTTCCGTGTCAAATTGTGATTCTATCGATCAAAATAATCAATTCAAAACAGAATCTAACTAACGTAAAATGTTTGAAGCTTTAAACTAGCCATCTTTAACAGTTTATTTCAATGACAAATCTGTGGCGTGCGGTAATGAAATGAAGTAATTTTCAAATGCACGGAAAGTTTGACAATTAACAGTTCCGGCTAATTGTAACCGTGAAAATAGTTCGTTTTATAGTATAACCGATTTATATCTGTAAACCAAAACCGGATACGCTTGGACCGATAAATCCGGTTGTAAAAACCGGGATTCCGGCTGTTTTTGAAAAACATTCAACCAACAAGCTTTAAAGCTACTATTTTTCTGCATGATCGGCTTTTGTGCTGTCTAGCTACGTTTAACAACAGCTGGCATTTTAAGATTTGAAGATGAAAAGTTTCATATATATGAGTGAAAGACCGATAATAAAAACACCGCAGTTTTCTTTAAAATCTAGACAACCAAAACTAACACAAAATTTTCTTTCTGCAAAGGTATATGCTTCTTTTAGAATATTAAGTACCGCTTTGATCTTAACGACTCAAAAAAATTTGACTTATCTTTTGGTTATCTTTTTATTTTATTTTATTTTATTTTTTTATTACAGCCAGCATTAAAATTCGTCAAACTATTCATTCATTGTGCTTCATTGTAATATTCTTTAGATTATATATATATATATATATAAAACTTGAATAAAGAAGTGGTTGACCAAACGATGGACTCCCAGCAGAAGGATCCAAATGGATGCAGGTGTCTCCTCTTGTTATTTAAAACTTGGTGAATTGAAGGAAGACGAAACTTCTCACTGTTCCAGTAAATTTAATAAGACGTTTCGGCCTTTCGGCCTTCATCAGTTATAGATATTTACAGTTAAACACGGTTAAAAATCTAGAAAATCTAGAAATAAAAAATCATTTTTTATTTCTAGATTTTTAACCTTGTTTAACTGTTAATATATCGAGGACCCTTCTGTAAACCACTGTGTATGTAATGTTGGCTTCCTCAATAAAGATTTATTATTATTATTATTATTATTATTATTATTATTAAAGCTTGGACAAGCCTCAGTCAACGACTTGGTTTTCTAAAGCAAACAGAAACTAAATAAATTCAAAACTCCTTAGCTATTCACAAAACAAAAGTTTGCGCATTCAATATGTTGGGCCTTTAATTAATAGCTGAAACATTTTTATTGACAGCAGACTTCAAGCAGTTTTCCATGCAGCTGTAGATACTTCAGTCACAGTCTTCTGTGAAGCTATTAATGGCATCGAGGTTTGCTAATACTGAAAATGAACTGATTGAACTTATATTGTGTAATTTCCGCTGTTTTTAGTATCACTGTGTTCTACTGTGTTCTTTTCTTTCTTTTTCCATTTTTAATGTAATTAATAAGTAAACATTTTGGGATCAGTGCATAAACACAGGCAAATGAGCCGACCTATTCATAACCTAGTATCGAGAAATTTTCAATGCATTCAACAAAGCAAATGCTGAAACATATTTTTTCTTCAGAAAACCAAAATTTGTTTTAACAGAAACCTCTCTCCATCTTGATTTTATTTTCGTCTAAGCTTTTTCCTTTTTGTGCTCGACCGGGGTGCCTCACTGAGCAACTGATAAAAATGTGAGACCTTCGCATTTGAAAAGCGCCACTTACCTACGTAATTATGATATTTGAAAAGTGCCAAAGCTTGTTCAGTTCAACTGAAACAGCTGCACCTGCCTTTTTAACTTTCCGTTGAATCACCCTAAATTGTCTTTCTGCTTCCCCCTTTTCTTTTCCATCTAATCGAGGGAGTAATTGCTTTGTGGAAATTTTAATCAGTTTACCAATATTAGGTACTAGCAAAGTGTTTAGAAGTCCACGATCACGTGCATGTTGTCTATTTTAAAAACGTCTTGCATGAGCCGAGGATTACAACAAACTAAGCAACTGACAATTCCTTTATATGTATTACTGACATTCAATATTAAGCAAAATCAATTCTGCGGCAAATTTTTTCCTCAAATTTTCTTTCTTATACATGCACAGATGGGATTAGCAGTTTTAACCGCTCAGTCTTGAATAACCGGCAATTACAGCTTTTGTTGTATGATTTGAGTCAATTGACTACTATCCTGCTAGCCGCGGCTCTCCTGTTGTTTTTTTCCGAAAATATCGCGCGCCACAGGAATCCCGAACTGAAACATTTTCGAAAAAAAACAACAAGAGAGCCGGCTAGCAGGCCATTTAACTACCGTAAAAATATTTGTTAAGTTATCTATCAGAAAGTAACTCCTCTTTTATGGGCCATTTAAAAAACTACGTGTCTATATGCCATATACTTGCATTCTCTTTTTTACTGCAAAAGAAATTAACAGTGACAGACAATTGAAGAGTATTACTAACTAAGCAATATAGAAAATAACTATATCTAGTCCAATTTTGTTTCAACAAATAAAAAATACAAAAATAAATTAAATTAAGTTCGATGTATTGAGTGAATTCAAATTTATTTATATATTTTAATATTTTTTTAAATAATTAATTAAATAATAATAGAAACTACATGTATTAAGTAAGAAACAGAACACAAAGTGAGCAAAAGGAAAACCAAATAAAATAAGTTGCTGCGAGTTCTAATTTTAGCTACTGACAATTAAAAGAAAAAATGCGCGGTTATAATTTTAGTAAAGCAAATTATCAAAGTTACCGAATATGTTGCTTACCTTATTTCATCTGCTCCGTATATAATAGTCCAGTTTCGGATACCAGTTTCGTAAAATTAAAAAAAAGTCGAATTTTTGACGACGTGTGTTTATTTTTATTTACGAAGTCTTATTTCTCATACAATCCCCATCGGCAAACCGCGAATTTCTTTTGTGCTGAACTTGTCTTTCCCTTTCTTTTCAAACCTAGCCCCATTCCTCCGTTTCTAGCCGCGCGGCCTAGTTTAATGTTTACGTCACATGAAACTTTTATTGAATTCTCTTCGTGGTTAGCCTCGACATGATGTTAAACGTTCATGATTATCAATTTAGATATGAGCTATTTACTACCCTGTGTGTTGTTGGAGCCTCGGGCTTCTAATCGAGGCTAATGCTGTGGAAATGAGTCTATTGCAATCAGTGGTAACTGCCCTGGAAATGCAAAACTTGAAAGAATGTCAGTCATGATTTCCGATGATCGAGATTTAACTGTGGTTGAGCATATGATGCAACTGAATGAAAGCCAAAGGGAAGTTCAGAGGCCGACCGTTATCAACACGCCGAAATTGCAGACAATCATTGATTAGTCTGGCCTCATGCGCCTTATCGGCTCAAAAAGATGAGAGCGAGAGGGCAAGTACATGAAGCCGGTCGACTAACACAGACAGGCCATTAGATCTGTCTCTCTGTAAATCTTTACCTTGAAGCCTGTTTACAGCGGTACCGAGTTTCCCTTACGCTAGGGATACCCTTGCTCTCACTTGTTTACTTTTATTTCATTAGGTATAATTTGCGCAGAATGTCATTCCTGAGATAAGTCAATATATCATATAAACCCTTACAGCTCGTGCACACAGCGGTTTCAAACCGTACCGATCTCACTTCGTGTAACCACCCTGTTAAGTTCTAATGTTCTTTTTGGCTTCGCCCAATTTATTTATTCAATTCTGAACATTTCAGTGTGTAGCGCGCGCAAGCGTGGACGACTTGACAGTTGCCAACGTCACAGTCAAGATCTTTCGTCATCAAATTTCTAAGAGAAAAAAAAAAGTTGCTAACAAACAACGTTCAGTTGGTTGTCTTGGAAGTGTTCAACCAGCACGATTAAGACAATGGGGCAAATTTTTGCCTGTATCTTGCCTTCGTTGTTCCAAACAAGCGTCAATGAATTTAGCAACATTCAAGACGAGCGTCCTCTGAAGCGCGCTCATTTTATCAAGAGGAAAACCAGCCGAAAAGACGCGACGTATAGAGCTGAAATTTCACTTCCCGGAACAGTAAACGATGAAACTGAAGCGAATACTTTTGACGATAGTGTGATAAAACTGACAGAAAAAATCAAAGCTAAGATCGAGAAGCATAAGTTAGTGAGGTCGGAAAAGGAATGCCACCACACTTTCCCTAATTCACTCCATTCTTTCCGGCAAGTAGAGAAAATGAATGGACCGAGAAATGATGATGCGCGGAAAACCTCACGACCACTATTGGATCGGAGTGTTGTACAAGAGGCTTGGGGGATCCAGCCGGAAGACTTCGTCCCTCGGCCCCGACCACAAGATTTCTACCGGAAGACATTTGGGGTCAAAAAGAGAAACACAAGGAAATCACCAGCTTCAAGAAAACTCGCGAAGGAAAAATCTGGGTGGAAGTTCAAGTTGCTGTTTCAGAGACTTTTGAGCTTTTTTTGGAGAAACGGCAGAACGAATGGAAGTGAAACAAGAAATAATGCTAAGGTTATTATCCGCGCTAAATGTGAGGTTGAACTTAAGAGCAGCAGAGAAGAACTTATGAGCAGTGATTATGTATCAGCTGAAGGATGTAAAGTTAAGGTGATCCGTGTGCAACCTTTGGCGTCTTCTAGTACAACCTCACTTACCGCCACTGAAAAGCCACCCTTAAAGTCGGAAGTAACGACTTCAACATCAACAGATATCGGAGAAATAAAAGAGCAAGAAGACAAATCGTTCTCTTTACCCCCACTACCACGCCCCTCTCCATGGAAGGAAATGTATCAAAAATTTATACGCCCCAACGAGCTCTCCGTTCTGCAACAACGCGATGGCTCAATCTCGGCCGTATCCCGCGATCGTAAAACAAAGAAGTCTAGGCTGGTGAAAGGTATCCGAAAATCAAGACTGAAAATAAAACGGCGAAAAAAGAAGAAGATGCAGAAGGAACAGAAGGCGGATATTATCACCTTGACTCACGAGAATGACGACGCGAGTTCGGGCACCAGCTGCAGGTCTGTTATCACGCCACCGAAACCAGTGAGGGCCATTTTAGTTGCAGAGGCTGATGAGTCGGCAGCAACTCCCCTTGCAGCTATGGCAACTACTGATTGACTTGTCTGATATATATGTATGCTTGTGTATAGCAATGGATTGGTAATGTTCAAGACTATGATTGTTAAAATGTTACTGAAATGAAGCTGTGTAGCACTGGATTTGTAAATATTACTGAAAAGAAACTGCATTTTATGTGATTATTGAAACTTTACGAAAATGAAACTGTATTTATGATTATTGAGATGTTGCGGAATTGAAACTGTTTATGGTTTTTGGACTATAGAAGTTGCATATGTAGAAACCATTTTGTATTTTTGAGGTTGAGTTGTGTATGTATAAATTAGTTAGTATAATTAAAAGTGTTTTCTCAAACAAAAGTGTCGTAAAAGGGCTGATCATTCGATTGCTTTTCCGGGTTCATTGGGAGAATCTCAAAACGAATATACATGAACGCTATATTAAGAAAACGAAAGAGGAAATAGACTAAAAAAATAACGGAAAAAATGACAGGGATTGCTTTCCAATCTCATCTCATTCAATATAAGATCTAATGCTCCGCTCTAAAGCTCGCAGAGGTACTTGAGTGATTATTTACAATTACTGGTTGCATCTTACAGGGCCGTAGCAAGGGGTGGGGCCGGGGGGACCCGTGCCCCCCCAGTTTTTTTCCCCAGCAAATGTGTCAAATGTGTCAAGCTCATCAAATTGCTCCCAGTTTGAGAAAAAGTTGTCATATTTTACAAGTTTTAGACACTCTGTTTTTGTTTCAACAGGGTTTAAAACCCAGGAAATCGAAACACGTTTTTAGACAAACTAATTTTCAAAATTTCCCGGGGGAGCATGCCCCCGGACCCCCCTAGAAGGCTGACATCTTCAGCTCTTGGTGGTGCCCTCGTCCAGTTCTTCTTATCTCGTTCTTGAGTGCCCGTTTCTAGGCTTCTACGTACCCCCTTACCTTAATGCAAAATTTTGGTACTAAGAACTGTAGAACTATACCTGGCATTTCGGCTTTCCCGCTTTTAGTGTTCTTCTCACAGACAATGTTACGTTACTGGTTTCTACATAGTTTAAATTTTCAGATTCATTTTCAGTGATTTCAGAGACTAAAATCTCAAACATTCCCCGGGGAAACATTCCGCCCGAACCCCCCCCCCCTCCCCTCTTCCCCACCCAGAAGGTTCCCTCTAGACCGTACGTAGCTTTGTACGTCTGGGGGGTCAGTGTCAGGGCATTTTCTGGCGTTTCAGGTGCAGAACATTTTTAAAAACTTCAGTGGAAACTACCAACCTCCCCTCTCCCGCTTAGCCATATCCTTCACCCCTCCCCCCACTTCTAAAGCTGCTTCACTGTCTCTGACCGCGTGCAGATTGATTTTTGTTTGACTGAAACGTTACTTTTCAAAAAACGTTTCCGTATGGATATTTGACAGGTATCATTTTCATATAAAAACACCACCAAGCTACCATTTAAAATTAGCTTCAGCCAGTTTTCAAAAATTTCGTTTTCTGTCCACACGAGTCAAATGGTTTTTTAAATGTCTGAAAAGAAAAAAAATGCGTTTACGTATCTCAGGTACCGGTCCTGTCATAACACGTTCACTTAAGTCCAAACCAAAATGAACTAACCCGGTTTATTGGCACTGACACAATTCCAAAAGAGTATAAATTCCTTCGCTAAGGTTATGGCAACCCGTACCATTCTAGAGCTGTGTTTACACTGTACCAGCTATTGTTTGCAGGGTTGGGAATATTGTTGGGGACATTAGTCAATAATAAACAGATATAATGGTATTTTTGTGATAAGTTGAAGTGTTGTACAGATCAGTTCTTTACAATCCTTCGGAGCTATAGCGGCCTAGAAAGGACTGACTGGGACCACACGGAGAAAGAGAAAAATCTCTGACCCCGGCGTGATTCGAGATTTGTTATTATAGTCAATTATGTGTTTCGTTTCGATTAGAACAGACTGACTCATTTTCCGCACTGCGCGAAAAATGCTGTTTACAACAATGTAGTTCTTTTTTACTCGCAAAGCCGGTATACCGATAACATTGTTAACCGCGCAGACTAGAAATTTTTTTGCAGTGAGACGCAAGTGAAAGCAAAGTAATGCATGTATGTATACGTATTCATAGGACTCGTTTTCGAGAGAGAGCACTAGTGTTTTTTTTTTTTTTTTTTTTTTTTTTTTAAAAAAAAGAAGTACTTCGTTAGTGCCCGCTCAAGAAAATTTATAACAACGTGTGGTTTGTTCATTGGAAGCAGGTGCGAGAGCGCGGTGCATTCTGGGATAGAATTGACCCATTGGACAAAAGAACATCAGAGTGAAAGACTGTCTAGCAAGATGGCGGAAGCAGTTGTGAATGAAACATTGGCAAATATAACAGCCACAGTCAACGAAACAGCAAAAAATGTGACGGGGAGAGCAGCAGCCACACCACAAGGACTGGTTACTGCATATTCAAGCCTGATTATAATGGCTTTAGTGCCCATCTTCTTTGGTTCTTTCCGCTCTGTAAAGTGTCTCATTGAACAGAAGGTAACATGGTCGTCATTTTTTTCTTTTTTTCGCAATTTTTGAGATAATCTAGCCACTCTTTTCTTTCTCTAGCCTTTCCATCGCTACCTGATCGTGCTCTTGATCCACACTGAATTTTTCATGTTAGTAAATACAACAAAATTGATCAAAATCAAGAAAATACTTGAATCGGCGAAACTGATGATTCATCGTTCGGCGCCCATATGAAGCTGCCAAAGCAGCTGCATACTCAGGTCTTTCAATACCAAAGTTTATTTAATACAGTTCATCCATTTACCAAATCACGTATGAATTATGTTTTCTTTTGTTACATTTGTGAATGTGAGTTGGCTGTAGTTTATATTGACGATCGTTCATGTTCGCGTGGCACGTGTTGTCTGTACATTTCATAAACCGAGTTGGGAGAACAGCGGAAGTGAAAGAAGACACGCGCTTCAATTTCTGTTGGTGACAAACAAGGAAAGATTTCAGTTTTTATAATTAGAAATTGAAGCTACTTTCTTCCTTTCACAAATTTGTCGTGAAATTGAAAGAAGTGGTTTACATCAATCTTTGACGACCTTTGATGTGGTTGACCTGTGGCTAGTAACTATTTAAAAACTAGTCTAGTCTGGCATGGATGAACATAAATCACTGAATATCTGATTCATATGTAATAGCTACTGCAGATTAACTTATTCATATCAGTTCATTTTGGTCAATCGATAACTGATCAATCATAATTTTATTTTCATTATAGTAGCTTGAAACACTTTATACAACTTTTTGCATCTAAAAATACAGTATTTTTCATTTCGAGAAACCAAGGTGATTTTTTAAAGTGTGGGAACACTAGTTATGATATATTGGAAGTACTGAAAATTTCTTATTTACTTGTTTTGTGGGCCTTAAGATAATCAATTTGGTATTGCTTAGTGTCCAGGTGACTTTCATGGTAGGGGTAAGGCTGTATGCACAGAGGTAGATGTTAAGAAAAGTTAAATATATCTGAAAACATGAGCAGAATGAACCTTTGATGTGTATGTGCGGTCACAGTATAAAAACCAAGAGTTACAATCTATATAATAAAAAGTGGAAAGAGACTTAACTATGTAAAGTATACAGGCCAAACGAGCCAATGCTTCATGAAACTTGATGGCTACTGACTGTCAGGCCTGCATTAGTTTCAATCCCTGTTTTTAGTCATAGTTCTTGGAAAGAAGAAAATTTTGAAACAGTTGATTAGGTGACTAGAGATCAAAATTATGACCAGTTATATGCACAACATTTGACAAATTAAGTAATAATTATTGTATTAAAGTAAAGACTGACAGCTAAAATGAGAATTTTTTGTGTTGGAATCTCTCAGAAAAATGGCGAAAAACCAGAGAGAATGAGCCACAAAGATGCTGCTATGTTCCCCATCATTGCTAGCTGTACCCTGCTGGGATTGTATATATTCTTCAAGGTGAGTAGTTGATTTCCCATAATCATTTAACACATAAAATTAATTCTAATTGTGATAAAAATAATCTGAAAAGCGCATGTTTTAACTACCTGCAGATATTTAGCAAAGAGTACATCAACTTACTTCTGACTGGCTATTTCTTTTTCCTTGGTGTTCTGGCCTTGACACATCTACTGAGGTAAGTAGTGCTGTTTTCTTTTTATAGATTTCCAGCTACATATGTGTACACAGTCAGTTGACGTGTATTTGAGAAGTGTGTTTGGAAGCTGCAATGCAAACATAAATGTAATTATCCTTAGAATTTTTTATTGTATATAATATAGTTTATCATCACATGTAAGGTTGTCTCAAAACTATACCTCTCACAGCTGTGCACTGCAATAACTGGTTAGTTTTATGAAGTCTTGCTCTCAAAGTGTCATGAATTGCTTGTACTTCCGGCAGGCCAAATGTGGAGCTGATCCTTCCTAAGGTATTTCCAAACCAAGATTATCACTTGATATTAACAGAAGGAAAGGGAGAAAAGAAAGAAGGTTTGTGAAAAATTAATAATTACATAGTTGTGTGAGAAAAGTTTATATAAACAATTTAACACTTGGTATGTTTGCCAATTGAACTTTGGTTCTTCTGCAAGTACTTTTGGGCTTATGATTGTAACTAGTTAATGGTACACTTACAACTTTAAAGCAATGTCATCTTCAGTTTTTGTAGAGTTCTTAACAGTGGTGCATTTTATTCCTCAGAGGTCATGAACTATGAGTTTGACCGTATTGATCTGCTGTGCCTGGCATTATCATCTCTGTTTGGTGTTTGGTACCTCTTGAAAAAGGTTTGTTGTCCTACATGTATACTAGACGAGCAAAATGACAAACTATGTAATACAGTTTACATACTTTGTTTTAGTCCTAGCTATATCTTGTGCTTGTTACTTAGGTTGGAAGGCACTGAGTTGAGGTTTTTGCTCTGTGTTTTTATTATTTTTTATGTTCTGCGCATGAATGGTGATGCAGTGGTTAGTGCATCAAGCTAGCAACCTGATCAAACTTGGATTAAGTATAGCACGGGTTAGAATTCTGGCGGATGCGTCTTGAACCTTTCTTTCCCTCACTGAAATAATTCTGTCTCTTTTCTCTCTTTTAACATCAAAACGAAACAATATCATATTAGCAGAAATCAGAAGTGTTATAGCATATAATCATACAATGTATACCGTATATACTCGTGTATAAGTCGAACCCCATTTTTGAAGCCAAATTTGACACTTTTTAAGAAATTTTACATCTGAAATGTATTTGTGGCTTAGACATAAAATGTTGCAGTAAAAGAGGCATTTCTGATGAATAAAGTGGGCAAAATAAC
>JAOBYE010036567.1:11455-22397 GCA_025403585.1 Parazoanthus swiftii | reverse complement strand
GCAACCAGAACTCTATTTTGATCGGTATATAAGGGAAATATTAAACAGAAAAAGGAAGCTAGAAAAGATAAAGAAATTTGTAAGTTTCAAACAGTGAATTAAACGTTCGTAGAATAATTGAATACATCATCACGACAACAAGAATTTAAAATAATTTCTAGTCTTTCTATACATTTTCATAGTTTTTCAACTTGTGTGAATACCTCAGTCACTAATTTGAGTCAATACAGTAATTTGAGACGAACTTATCGGAAACCGCGTGTATACTAGAATATTTATGTATCTACGGTTATCTACTTACTGCTTATGGGTATTTTACATCTCCTTGAGAAAAAAAACCCAGATCCAATATCACTGCAAAAGAACAAACACATAAATACATATAAATATATCGTGTAATGAGTTTGTAGTAGGATTTGACCCGAGAGGTGACCCTCACTACTTATATCTAAAGTGATACAAGTGGTCGATAAAAACTGTCCCAAATACTTATCGTAAAAACTAACCCCAATTTGTCTTTAGTATTTGTTTGCAACGAAATTATCTAATTTAACTAATATATAGTGAAATACTGAGTTCGGCCAACATCCAAGCCATTTTCAGTTTTGTGCAAATCACCATTCGTATTTCATGTTGAATCACCAATATAATACAGTTAAGTTTAATAGGAAAAATATAGCTCTTTGCACGGAGGGCTAATATTTGGTGTGCGTGTGTTACCAGTGTCGTGTGGCCAATATAAATTAAATGGTATTTACATCGCAAAATTGTATCGAGTTTATGACTGATCTTGAACAGCCTTAATAAGTTTTGCTCACGAAGTCTTAGTCCTGAGTTGCACTCCATAAGGGTGCATGGGGGATGCACTACTCAATCGATTGTTAAGCGGTCTAAGGCGATGCTAAAATTTTCACCTGTTTTCAGACCAGCCGTTCAATATGCCATCATCTCGTCCGAAAATGATAGCAAAGCAACTCGAAAACCCTTAACCTTTTGGCACCGCACATCCGTATATAGCTCATGCAGTAAGCAAGTTTTTTTTATTCTACCGCAAGGTTAAACGAGTCAACCAAGCTGACATGGAATTTTTTTTTCATGTCAGCTGCGTCACCTTTGATTACGCCTTTGATAAGTTTCGTTCCGTGACGATTTTATTCTGTTTATGCTATGAGACTATATTCACTTGCACCATAAATTGCAATGACCTCATTCCGATAAGAGTCAATCCGGAATAAGTTTACTCCGATGGTTGCAACGGACTGAAAGCTCATTCCACAACGAAATCTGAGCGGAGGCTGCACGTTCGAACTCATACCAGTGCGGAATTAGGCAAATGGGTCTGTGCCGATAATGCATGTGGTTCATATTTTTGTCCAGCCGTTGTATTTTACAACACGAGAACTTCTATGTAAGCTTGGAATGAAATTCTATCTTTCGTAATGGAATGAATTAATTCTGATATTCATGAAGTAACATTGCTTGATTATAAAAAGCTTGTTTTCCTTAAACACGTTGGTGCTGTCACGGAACCCGGGGGGGGGGTACTCCCTGTAGTTGGATGTCGGGGGAACTCGTCGTATTTTTTAGGGGTTAAAATTGGCAATCTAGTATTTTTAGGGGTTTTCTCGAGCAAAACCCGAGTCTTGAGAATACCTGGTATTTTTTAGGGGTAATCCGGGTTATAATATTGACGGTACGCTCGCAAACTGTTATGAGAACAGTGTGTTTGATAGGTACGGCTAACAACAATTGGCACTTGACTTTTATGTTACTGAAACATTTCATATTATACGTAAAATTTAAGTGAGAGAGGTATATTTTTGGATAGCAAAATCTGAGGGCCAGGTATTTTTTAAGGTTTTTATTGAGGTTTTCCGACGAGCTCCCCTGACAACTTACCAAGGGAGTACCCCCGGGGGGTCACGTGTTGATTATTAAAAGGTTGTAAAGGAAGCGTTTGAACGTGGTAACGGTGAAACAATTTGTTGTTACAGGTTTTTTAAAAGCCAGTCTGTGTACTTGAATTGGACTGTCAGTTTTTTTTCAATCATGATTAATTGAAACCTGTTCAGTGAGAGGCGTGAATGAAGCACTGATTATTAGGGAGTATAAGCGAGGTCGCCAAATTTAGCAATTAAGGTAGACATGGAACAAAAAAATGAAAAGCTTAAGTTGTCTTGATTTGAAAGGATCGTTGTTTTCTTCTTCTTCTTCTTCTTCTTCTACTACTACTACTACTACTGCAACTACTATTACTACTACTATTACTACTATTACTACTACTACTACCACTACTACTACTACCACTAGTACTACTACTACTATTACTACTACTACTATTACTATTACTACTACTACTGCTACTACTATTACTACTACTACTACTACTACTACTATTACTACTACTACTGCTACTACTACTACTATATACTGTATACTATATACTATATACTACTACACTACCATTACTACTACTCCTACTCCTTCTATTACTACTACCACCAACGCCACCACTACTATACTACTAATACAACTAATACTAGCAAAAATGAAATGTAAAGTTATTATCCTTTCAGTAAGTGTCTATTCATTGGGAATTACGTGATTATTTTTTTTAGCTAGTTCAACTAAAAACCTCCATTTCTTCCCATGTATTTTAAATTAAAGACCCGAGATGCTTTACATAAATCCCCAACAGGACTTCTGTAATTGCGATCACCTTCGATATTACTAGAAAGAAAAAGTCAACGAGTTGGCCCCCTTAATCAGTCGTACACTTGGTTCCAAAGGCTGGTTTGCCATTAGTATTGTAACTAAACTTTTCCATTTGTACTGATATTGACTGCGAAAATCCACTGGCGAATATACGAACATCCTGTTATTCCAGCAATCTGCAGCTCCGAACAAACACAGAATGACTCTGCGCTAACAAGACTCGTGTGCTACTATTAAAAGCATTGAAAGGCACAGTTTTCTTTTCACACAACAATTTTCATTCAGTTAATATACTGAATACAATTATCAAAACACTTAAAATTTTTCTTGGTCTTGGCAGAAAGTCTCTTCTACGAATGCCCTTAAATTTCTTCGAATTTCAATCACATCACAGTTATAAAACGTTCTAGCAAAAAACGTAGGTGTATTTAATTCTAATAATTTAGAATTTTTTTTATCAATGAAGTGTGAAATGTCGATAATTTACACACGCCCGAATAGCTTGGTTTTTAAAATTCGAAATTCTGCTAGTCATACATTTGAAACATTCCCAAAAAATTGTACCTAAATTGTGCAATTTTGTGGAGATAGCATTATAAAAACAGAGCTTTGCTATAAAAGTGGTTAAACGTTTCGTTCCGTTTCCACTATACCGACAGAACTCCGTGCTGACACAAAGCCAATTCTTTGAAATGTAAACAAGTAAAGTTTTTCTTGGCACGAACACCTATCTGGTATAGGAATATCATTTGCAATAGTCTCAAGTTCGGACTTGCACAAAATCATCGTATTATATTTGACTCAGTGGAAACTAATTATTGGAATTTCAAAACACTTATTTTAAAATCGTTCACTTCACCACTTAAATCTCATTTCATCTTAAAAAATACCAACCTTATTAATTCTCCTTGCCATATCTATATTTCAATGACTAATTTTGAATTTTTCAAGCTGGTGCTATTTCTACAGTCATTTTGTTTTTGTCCACGTCGAAGTATTTTTTCTTGATTGCAGTTTCTTCTTTCATGTGCCAGACTTTATTGCGAACCCTATCGGTCCTGTGTCAAATCATAATGTAAGTAGCCAATCAAATGTATAGTTTTTTTAGTTATTCTTAGTGGCTTTTTACCACTTTGTAAGTAGTCAACTATGTAGGTTCGAAACTTATCGTTGGTAATAAAGCTATATCTAAAAGAAACCATAAATATAATACATACTAAGTTTAGGGACTGTGTGCCAGATATACCGAATATTACGAAAATATCCCTTGTGTGACTATTCGTGGATAACTATGCTACAGGTACCAGTCGATTATGGCAAATCACAAATGTCCAAACTGAGTTTGTGGCTCATACAACTTTAAACACTTTCCAGCAGGGAATCGAAAATTTAAACTCCACACCGTTAAGATGTGGTCCCATCACGCGCCCGCGAATCAGCAACTTCATGATTTTTTCTTATATTGAAAAGGGGTGCCACTAAGAAGGTTAAGCTGATTACCCTATGGGCAAAAGGTGGCACTATCAAACGGTATATTTTTTTGTCAGACAAACCAATACAGTGGACCTATAGCCAAACATTATA
The DNA here is from genome assembly GCA_025403585.1 of Parazoanthus swiftii. Taxonomy (NCBI): domain Eukaryota; kingdom Metazoa; phylum Cnidaria; class Anthozoa; order Zoantharia; family Parazoanthidae; genus Parazoanthus; species Parazoanthus swiftii. Next base: position 18,098 of record JAOBYE010036567.1, on the reverse strand, counting down.
AACATAAATATATCGGTTTTTAACAGTTTACATGAAATAATGCAGTTGATTGCTTTTCTAGAAGTTTCGTGACTGTGACCTGGCATGCACAGAGGTTTCATAGAATTTGATAATTTTTATTAGCTACAAGAGTTTTACACTTTTAATCAAGAAGATGCCAACATTTGACAATAACAACTAACAAAGTCTAGAAATTCCGTTAGTTGTTGTGCCCGCTCTTTCAACTTTTTCATAGTACAAGGAGCAACGAAAGCTGAATTGCGTTAATGCAAAACTCAACAATACAATATATCATCGTCATTATTACTTTTCTAAATTATAATAAATATTATTAGCTATTAGAGTTTTCGCATTTTTTTTCAAGAGAACGCTAACATTAACTTGGTAATAAGAGCTAACGTTTTCTGGGGATGACGTAATGGGGTTGCGCTCGTCCTTTTAAAATTCAGTAGGTTGTCGATTTCCGTAATAGGTAAGCAACGAAAGTTGCATTGTGTTTTGAAACTGAACGTGTTATTATCACTGACAAGGGTTTGAGTTTGGTAAACATAAAACAGAACATAGTTTTAAAATATCTCACTTCAAGTTTTATACACCTGTAATTCTGAAAGCCTGTTTGTACTAGTGACAAATGAACCAAAACGCTACTAGCACGAAATACACGAACACCAACGAAACGACACAGCTGTGGAAAAATGTCTCTTGGGAGAGTAAGTATCTTGATCAGCATGAAACCTGACAATTTGCCAGATACCTTGAAGCCGTTGTATTGTTTTTGTTTTTTAAAGTCGTTTGAAGCAGCGATGACACGAGGTTGCTGATACTCAACAATTCAAGGTAAAGCTGTCGAGGTCACGAGGAATAATGGTGTCACGGACAGCGTGTTTTAAAAGGATTATTAATTATGCAAAATTTTATTCAGGAAAAACAAAAACAGAGTTTGTTATGATGGCAAGAGCAAAAGCAAACGCTATTTGCCTAAGACAAGCTATGGAATTCGAATTGATTGCTTCACAACTACGGTTTTGGTACTTATGGGGATAACTAAGAAACGCTGGGAGTAAAATACACTGAAATAAAATAAAATAAAATAAAATAAAATAAATGAAACAAAATAAGACAAAATAAAATAAGGATATAAAACAGAGACACTTCAAACCAAAGGGCCAAACCGGATAATTTAAAACAATTTACCAGTTAAGCGAGTAGTACTTTTCGCGCGCTGTGATTGGCTACTAAAATTTAGAATATCCTGTGCTAATCAGCAGATATTTATGCGTGACACGAGTTAAATAGCATGTCTCTTCGCCACTGTTAACGGCAGCAACCACCAAACATGTTTGTTTGTTTTCAACGCTATAGCTTATAAGCACAAAAGAAAACTCTCAGTTGAGCAACGAAAGTGATTTGTTTACAAACTTCCATACGCGAGATTGTGTATCTCGAATTTGAAGACGTTTTCTTTTCAAAACATAATTTTGCAGTTATTTTGCTGCTGTGATATACATATATATACGATACATATACATATTTATATATATATGCTAAGGAAATAAATTTGCCAAATCCACTACCAGAAACTTACTCATTATAGATGAAAACCACACAACGACTGAAGTAGAAAATGGTGTTATTACACTGATTAACTGTTTCGCTGAGAAAAATGTGATTCATTCTGTGATAAGCACAACTATTGTCGACGAATATTGCATTAAGTTAAGTTAGTTTGAGCACAGCCTCCAAGAATTTTCTTCTATCCTTATATCATCTGGTTGAAGCCTTAGTTTTAACTGCGATTGAATTGTGCACAATTTTAAACTAGAAAACTAAAGAAAATATGTTTCCAGCTAGAATGGCAGAGTTTTGACAAACGGTGCAAGTTTTATTGGTTGTTTACATTTTTTAAAAGCTATACTCGTTTTAAAAATCCTACATTTAACCGGATCACTTTAGTGTTGCACGGCGCCAAGCATAGCATAACCGTTTAACGAAACTTGTTTTAGTCAAAAGCACGTGTAAAACATCTTTTCAGAAAATATTGATGTCTGCGTGACTCGGAATACCTGAGGTGAATAGTATGAATATTTTAAAAATCTTACATGTTTAGTTTTAATATCCAGTAGGGATGGAGTTTGCGGTTGAAATGCCCGCCAAAACAATTCCAGGTGGTTTGATTTCCTCGTTTATTCGACGTGGTTGTGGCCTGGTTTGTGGTTGGACTTTTAACTTACAGCCTTAAACATTAGGGGTGCTAGTAAGTTCTATAAAAGGTGACTCAAAGAGTATAATAGTTAGCACTTTAAAGTCTTTGACCTAGAAGTTGGAAGAAACAAACTCTGTCAGTTGTCAGCTGTCCCATACAATTGAACAACGACAAGAGCTGTTACTGGAATTGAATTGCACAACTAAAGGTAAACTTTATAATAAGCATGTATAACTGTTTTTCTACACATAATCTTATTTTTAAGATCCTCAAGTAGTTTTTAACATTTCCATATCAAGAAGCCAGTGGAAACACCACTAAGCCGAATATGTTTTTGAGACTGACACTGCATTCCTACAATTACGGTTCTGATTTGGGAATACTGAGTTTTGTATAAGAGTTTATTTTAGCTGTTACGAACTGGTTATCTTAAATTTCAGCAGAATAAACATTGTAATACTTTACAATAACGATCATCTTTTCATAACTCTTATGGGAGCCCCCCGTACCCAGACGCTTTTTGTCTTCATGCAGTTTAGATTACGGCCTTTATGTGAAACATTTTAGTCTTGTAATTTCTTCAGATTCACTGAGTTGATATAAAAGATCTTTGGTGGGACTTTTCACCTTGAGAATAAAAGTAGTAAGTGATTAAACCAAACGGTTACTGTCGATTCTCTGCTGAATTTTTTCATGGTTGTTTTGTGCCGTTTTTCTTATATTTCTTACCAGTTTAAGGCTAAGTTCAATTTCAAGAGAAAATATTGAAACTTCGTAATAAAGCAATTTTGCAAAGTATGGGTCAATTTCATGTGATAGTTAACTCCTTTTGGATAAAATGTTCCATCAAACAAGACAGGACTATACGAATGGAATTTAAATTGCAATAAGGTCGGAATTTCTTCAAATTAAAGTACTGTCTGAGCTGTCACCCTCACTTAGCGATATCGTTTTGTTTCGAAAGTTGGTTGCCCAAATTTATAACAATGAATTACGCCATTTTTTGTGACAATGTAATAAACACCATTACAATAAGATCAAAACAAGTTAGTTCCTGTTTTATGTCAATATTGTTATTTGAACTTAAAGGAATAGTAAAAAAACGTTTAAGAATTGAAATTATTATTTAACCGAACAAGATGGCATATTGCGCTGTTTCTTAGATCCTTTTTAAAGAAAAGAAATCCTAGGAATCGTCCAGCTTCTATGTGATAGTAATGACCTGACTTAGAGACATGCAATTTCACGCACTTTATGTAATATATTGTATTGGTCTGTTTTTTCTGAACACTGATTATGTGTTTCGTTCTTGTTCCGGTTCGGTCTAATATACTGAACATATGATATCTCATTTTGAAGTGGGGGTTGTTTTTGAGAGAAAGTTCAAAGAGCAAGGCAAAGGGACTGAAGACTCAGCAGCATCTGAAGGTAGTTAAGAAAACCATTAGGGAAAAAGATCTAAAAAAGTTGAAAAACTTATAAGCAAAAGGTTTCCTTCCTCCAACCCTAATCTCGCTTCCGATCTTCCCAGGGAAGAAAGGAACTCATACGTCGATCTTGGCAGCAAGTCAAACCCCTGAGGCAATAATTATAAAATGATCTACCAAAAGATAGAAAGATTCAAATAAGGTGATTGCAAGTTTTTGGACTATAGCAGTCAGGCGGCATATTCTGTACAAGAGACACTGCTAAGGTTTTGTCTGAAGGAGACCACATTGTTGATTCTATAATGATAGTGATGCTATTAGCATTAGATGTCGTGCGCAGCAAGCCTGAGTTTTGAACTTGCATGCACGTTTGCAATGTTGAATCTTTTTCCTAAAGACTCTTTTAATGAAGTTATTCATTGCCGCGGATAGAATCGACTTAATTTGAAAGGAATGATTCAATGAACAGCGAGGATTGAGTGAAAGTGGAAAAAGGACTTACTTCAGGTTACTTGCATGCTACTAAGTGCAATCCATAGCACAATTTTTGTACACGCTTTTTGTAAGAACCAGTACATTTTTGCTGATGCCAAAAAGTTCTTAATTAATTGACGTGTTCTGCTTCAAATTGTTTTCAAATTTGTTCTCATTTCCAGGTAATTCCACACACTGGACTAGACTTAGAAAACAATACAGTAATGATGCTCAGGTTATTTTACACACTGGACTAGACTTAGAAAACAATACAAAAATTTTGAAAAAACATGTCTCTTATTGTTTGTTCGAGCACTATGTGTTAAAATCTTGAATACGGGGCGACAGGTAGAACACTTCAAAATTGGTTAAAACGTAATCGTGAACTTTACAACTTTATCTGTGTACTTTCATTCTCAATGAAACATGAAATAATACTCTTCGGCCTCAGCTTGTTCTGAGCTTGTTGTTTAAGTTTGTTTATGTTTTTTATATACTGCTGTCACTCTACTTCTGTCCGTAGCTGATGGACTCATGCACAATTGTTTTCTTTCTAGTTTCCTTCTGGTTTGAGTTTTCAATGGCCTTACTTTGACTTCCGGTTAGTTTCAGATAGTTTTTCTAACTAATTACATCTCCTCATTGTTTAATGTTAAAGAATAGTCTTAATTCAATCTTAGATCGAACAGTAAAAATCTTCTGGCAGTCCCTTCTAACAGGTTCCTGTCTGTTATTGACGCCCACTCATTTACAGCAGCTGCATCAAAAGAATGGACTCCCTTTCATCAGAAATCCAAAGAATTGTTGTTTACTACGACTCTTTTAAACAAAAACTAAAGCATTTTCTTTTCCGAAAGGCTTGATATTTATAGTGTAAATATAATGTAAATAGTATTAGTTTATTAGCGCATTTGAACACGTAGATGCTAACATGAGCTTTAAAAATACATTATTTTTATTATTATTATTATTATTATTATTGTTGTTGTTGTTGTTATTGTTATTATTATTTGACTCGTGCATATTCGTTTTCAGTTTCTCCCACCCCCTTCTCGAAATCAAATAACTGGCCAATATTATAAACCATTTTTGCTAAACTGTCATGAAGGTTGATGTAAAACTGCTGAAAGAAAATATCTGGCATTCCTATTTGTTCTGCAGAGCTGGTAACAATTTGTTATTCACTCGTTATTTGGACTTTTACAGATGTCAAGGGCTATCATGAAACTACCAGACGTACCAAATGAAGTCCAAGAGGCTATTTCGCATATGCAAATGATCTCACAAACTAGAAGACGTGCAGTGCAGTCGCAAGCCATCTGTGATGTCGCTAAAGAACTGGCCAGAATTGGGGATGAAATGGTGAAGTCACATGACCGAATGGCATTTGGTACTTTATCGTGTTTGGAAGGAGAACAAGCGTGGATAGGAACAGCTCTTAGATACTGTTTACGTGGAGCGATTGAACTTATGATGCTAAACTGGTAGTTTTAAAACGACTTGTACCAGATACAGACTTTCTTTCAAGCTAAAGGAAAACAAACTCTACATTGGCTAAATTCTGTCTTCTGTGAGTTCGGGCCAAAAGAACTGAGCCAAGATCAGGCACTTACCATACTTTGGATTGACCGCTTCCTCGTAGAATATGTACTATGCCAAATTATGCAAGTCAGAATAAGGAATTGAACACAGCAATATAAGGTGAGGGAAAAACCGTCGGCCCAAGGAGGAACTACGTGAAAAGTAAAGAGGAGGGTCCAATAATAGTGTTGTTTGCTGTTTGTGAATTTTGTGAAGAAGGGCGAAGACCTTTGCATCACAAGTACAAGCAGTGAACGAACAAAGATACAAATTAGATGAAGAAATAAAAGATAAAGTGATTATCGCAACAGTTACGCCGCATCGGGATAAAACCGCATTTTTTCCGAAAGAAGCACATTTCTTTCATAAAGGAAAGTAGAAATCCAAACAAGATGATGAAGGATATTTTTGTAAGCCTGGCGGATCAAGAAATACGATTTATTTTGTTCAAACCAATAAACCAGGCAGCCAGGATTCAGTAAGAGCAACTTGATGACAAATATTCTTGAATTATTAATTTTGGATACTACACAAATTTCAGTGTTATGAGCTTTCGGCTCTTGCTGAAGCCTTGTTCACAGTGATTTGGTTGCTGTACTAAGCAGGTTACGTGATCTGTAGACAGATATGTTCAGCCAATCAAAGGCAATAGGCGATTGTGTGTCATTCTAAACTTGCAGTTATCCTTTTTGAATGCCAGATTTGAAGTTGATACCCAATGAAAATTTGAGGAGTTTATCTATCAAAATGCGACATTGATAGACTTTTGACAAAACTAGAAATTACAGAGTGTGTGGTGAATTTCATTTGGACCTGCAAGTTTGCACGTCCACGCGAAATTCATCATGAGTTCTCAGTTAAATTGACTGTTCTTAAATACTTCGCTAATTCTTTAGATAAATCTCCCAACTTCAAGTTTTCGAATTAGACAAAAATCGTGATAAAAGCGGCTATTCGA
>JAOBYE010036456.1:2593-12895 GCA_025403585.1 Parazoanthus swiftii | reverse complement strand
TTTCTATTCACAGGTTTGGTCTCAGTGATACCTTAATAATCTATATCCACATTCGCTGCTCCGTAAATAACCATCACCAATCCTTCCTCCTTCCTAATAGTAAACCGTTCAGCACGAGTGATCGAAACAGAAAGAAAACCACATTTCTTTTTTTTCCTGCTGTCATTGTCGGTATACTTTGCTAAAGCTCCGTTAAATGCAAACAAAAGGAAACTGTCAAGCGATGAAAGTGATTTGTTTTTTTAAAAAAATGAGTTATGCCAATGTTCCCCGACTATGATTGTGTTACATGAAGTAGTTGAGGAAGTCGATGCTAATAAACTGATCGCGGGCTCAAAGAAGTCACATGAAAAAACAAACTCGAGAAAAAAAATCGAGAAATATTTACGAAGTAAGTCGCTGTTTCTTTGTTGTCTTTCGGGGCTGGAATTTTACAGTCATTTGGTGATGGTAAGCAATCTTTTTGGAATTTATGTATCAGGAAAGCAATCGCTGGAAAAAGAAGCGTAAAACAAGCAGGAATTCGACTGTAATACCTTCGGTTTTTTCGCTAAGATTGCGAGTGGATTGATAGAAGAAACTTGATCAGTCATTTGTTGACAGCTGGCAAATATTCCGATACGTTCCCTGAAATGTTAGTTTTTGCTTGATTTTCCTACATTTTTGCTAAAATCTCTCTTTGAAAATACTTATGAAGCAAGTTATTGTGTATTTAAACGAGCCAAGAACCCAAACGTCGCGGAACCTATGCTAAATTTGTCGTAGCTTCGCGACAGCGTCTTTCATCCCATAACAGAATATCACTGTTTCAGCTCACCACGACCAGACAGTACTTGCTGACCGACAGATTTTCTACTGGCTGTTGAAAAGTATGTTTTTAAGGTAGGTGAACGATTTTGTCGATTTTTGATTTAAAATACACGAGTGATTTTGTTTGCTGTAGAGATTTTCTTTTGTCATATCCCTCAGGCATGTTGGGGGCCTTTGTCGGTGACATCAGTTAAACTAATTACAGACGTACTGTGCAGATGGATTAAATCAATGAAAATCCTGCTTTAATTTATCAGTTGTTGGAGATTTTCGATCTCTGTAGTTCTGTCCATCGTATCATTGAGCGGAAGTATTTTGATTTGAGCTATAATAATTTGAAGAATTTCTGTTGAAAACACTATATAATTCTTTTATGTTGCGTTGTTGAAACACTCAAACAGTCGACGGCCGGGAAATAAAAGGAATTCGCAAGAATTTGTATTTATACTTTAACCTTTTATTTTGTGAACAAGACGTCAGGCGCCCTGGTTTATAGTGTATTATAAGATTCTTGTTCATTTCAAGATTTTGTGTTCGAGGATTTGGTTTCATCAGTATAGACGTTTTTGAATGCTAGACTAGGACAGGCTATCAAAATTCAATCAAATTCTGGTCTGATACAGAATAATGGATCGGAGGGTCCAGCTCTTTTGTTCTTCATGTTCTTGTTTTGTATGGAATCAGCTCCAGTTTTTTCCCTCGGAACTTGATGGCCAGATGTGGCCACCAAAGAAAAAAGCAGGTTCTTTTGCTTTAAATGTAATTAATTTGAATCCCAAAATGGCCCTTTTTATGCATGTTTGAGCAGATGCACATAGCTTGCCACTGTGTAATCAATATTTTTTTTTGCGGGAGTGTGAGTGGCCTGTGTTGGTGAAACTTTGTTGTGGGGGGGGGGGGTTAGAAGGCCTTCCCTTCCCCCAGGAAAATTTGAGAAATGCATTTCCGAGTTTTTATGGTGGAGAAAGAGAAAATAGAGTAGTTAAAAGCATAAGTCAACCACCATTGCTTGATCTTTTAAAAGTATAATTTGGTGTAGTGAAAACAACATGGGGACATGTCTAACAGTGAATTCAGAATACATCAAATAATCACAGCGTAAGCCAGTACAGAGCCTTTAGAACTGATTATACCTGAGAATACATTCTTAGCCAGTATTTGTACAACCTTACTATAGAAGTAACTGCATTACATAACAATATATGTCAATCCTTTACCATCCTGTTTTTTCAACCGATTTTTTTTCTTGTCGAGTTAAATCATTTTGACCAATGAACAGCTGCAGGAAAAGGATTGAAAGAGCATACACAATTGTTCTGACTAGAAGGAACACGATATTCATAGATTTAGAACTGATTTTTATTTTCAAAAAGGGATTGAAAGCATTCAAATTGTGCCTTCAGATTTTTTACTAACCTGTTGTCACACTGAGGTTTGATCCCATAGACTCTGACTTCTGAGTCCAGCTCTCTACCAACTGTGTCACAGAGGAATTGTTGCAAGTTCCCAAGTAATTTTGTACTGTAAATGCATGTTGTAAATCCTACCCTTTATATATACTTCAGATGGCCAAACTAGAAAAACAAATTTAGTTAGAATAATTATTTTGACCTATACAGTGTATATTGGTTTCGCTTGAGTTTTTGCAAACTAACCCCTCATTTAAGCCCACATATATAATCTAGAGGAAGCATTTTAAGCATTTCAAAACTAGAAAGTCATCCTGGAATTGTCCAATTAAGGACTAGCAGCTGGACTTATTAATGACAATAACCAAAATCGTTTTGTATGAACCTGTATGAATCTTAAGTAATCTACATTTTTTATAGTTTTGGAATACTTCAGAAAATGTTCATCCGTTGTTAATATTTGTCGTATGACGTCATCATCGTCATTGTTGTCATTACTGATTATTCAGATTACTGATTGCTTTGTAATTGTCAACTCTACCATATAGCTAATATTCTCTGCACTTGAATATTGTTTCACTTGCAACCAGACTTCCGAGAGGCCCCTTGTGAAGAGATAAAGAGGCTGTACTTCCCTTGAACGTTAAAGATACAAAAAGATAATGACAAACAATAACGTGAAAGAAAGAGAACTTGTGATTGACAAAATCTGCCTTCGGAATATTTTCTGAAAATGCTTTTAAGAAACCAATGCAGAGAAGAAATCTGACGATGCTCAGTGATAGATAAAGCTAAACCCTTTCCCGAGCCAAATGGCTCATAAGGCCGGCGCTTATCTCCGGTTTCCGTAGTGTTGAGCGGGTGAGAGCCTGTGACTCTGTGATAGATCAGAGTTCTGCGAATGGTTTCAAGGCTCGGAAGTTGTGATGGCCGGTGTTCATGCAGTCCCACTCAGTCTTTTTCAAAAGTTACACCTATTTTCGCGAAATTTCGTGAATATATTTTGGATTTTATGTATCTGCTGCCGTCTATCATTTAATAGTTGATCGCTCATTCAGTTTCTATAATTCCGAGGTCGCGTACACGCCAAATAAGCTGCCTGATTGGTGGGTCAGCGGCTGACAGCTTAGACCAGTGACTGAAGACCAGAAACTAGAAGATCGGGCGACATTCACTAAAGCTTGTGTTGGAAAACACTTCATGTTTGAAAACAGTTTACATTTTATCCAGGTTTTCCTTTAACTGAACAAGACTTCGTTCGTGTGGAGTAAAACATATATTTCCACAACGCACAAATTTAGTCTCGCAAGTCAGGCCTCAAGGCTTTTCATGCATCATGGTCGTTTCATTCAGCGGGATTGTCGCTGGAGACGACTTTCTTTGTACTTTGATCGCCGCTGCTCTGTTAGTGGGGTTGAAGAACTGGGACCCTCGGGTTTTGGTTTTGCCTTTGAAAAACCCTTGGTAACTTGATAAATCTAATAATGTGTTTCCTTTTTGAAACACAGTTTGGAGTGGAATGATTTAGACAGAAACTAGCCTAAGTTTTAGATTTTCGCTTTCGGAGGGCGTCGCTCAGCTTAAACTGAAGACATCTTTTGAGCGACCTCACGCGGAAACAGAAACAAAGAAAGAGTATTAAACTTCAGCCATAAGTACACTTTCTAAACTGAAAAACAGCTACTGACGGGGCTATGAATCGAACAACCACACGACGTCGCAGCATTTGCAAAATCGTTGAACACTTATGACAGTTCTATAACAAAATCAGTAGAATTCAAGATTCCTAAGCGGCGTGTTTTCTTTTCCTCGGCCAACCAAACAACAGATTACCGATCTTGCACCTGTGGATTCGAACTACAGTCGCATGTTCTGTGGTTTTTGGTGTTTCTTTATTGCCGCTGGTCAAGAAACACATTTCCCAAGTTCCCTTGTTAGTATGGAGTGTACATCAGTGGTATCCAATACATTTACCGATACAGTAATATACAACATGATTTCAGTTGAAGAGGGCTGTTGTGGAATCAAAAGAATAGTCAGTCGATGTTGTTTCCATCTTTTGGTATTTTTCCCCGAGTTTGGAGGAAACCACAATTATTTAATTATTACCGGTAGATTCCGGGGAAAAACTCCAGTCCATAACAGAAAGTCGAAATTTTTGACAGCCGCTAGCGCTTAAATGCAAACTTCGATTGAAAAACTTTGTGAACTTGGTCCCAGTTTATCGAAGGTATTGCGTAAGAAGATTAAAGTTCCTCGGGTTTTTAAAAATTACTTTAAGATGTTTTTCATAATTGTTGTTGCGTTTGCAGAGAATATCGAGACAAAGCTCTTTTACCGCACGAAGAAAATGAAACAAAATATTTTTTGTTTGCGCCAGCGACTCCCAACTGTCAGCAAGTGCTTCTCAAAAAAATTAGTGCTAAAAACATGTTCAGCTATTTGAAAATGAAAGATCAGTATAAAATTCGTCTTTCATATTCTTCTTTTTGGTAAGAATTTTTTCCTGTTTCTCAACCGTCTCCAGGGACCTTTTAATCTTGATTTATCATGATTATATCACTTTTCCCAAAGAAAATTTAATTTGTGTTACAAGTTCTAAGACGCGATTGGCCATCTTGTTGTGAAAAATTAATGTACCTGTTCACCCGCGCATTGGTTTGTTTTGGTCGCCTGAAACCCGCACAGCTCGCCGTGTGTGCGAATAATACACCATAAAGATGTAAATCGTAGTCTGTGTTCTCAGTCGGGCAAACAGTGGTTTCACGTTATGTTCGTGAACTTTGCCAGAATAATTCCAGGAAGAATCACTCGGCCGACATCCCGGATTAAACCCTCGAGTCTACAGCACACCAGATTCTCGATAACTTATGTGTTTGACAGGTACAGTTCTGTTCTACTTTTAATTATCGACTTGTCCTTGAATTTGACAAGCTGTGACTGTGAGTAAAATTCTATACAGTTTATCGCTAATAGCTGCCCCCGTACTTCGGGCCCAAGATGTGACTGTCTAACTTATATTTATGCTCACAACCAACGGCTTGTATTTGAATGAAGTATATGTTTTTGTAAAGCAATATATTTGCCATATTACAAACAGGCGCTTATATCGTCACACAACCAAGATGTCATTTCGCAAAACATCGCCATTTTTTCTTCTGAACCAGTTCTTCTGTCGTCATAAGATGTTGTAGTTTCACGATGAGTATAAAAAGGACATATTTTCATTCTAACTGGACATAGATTTTCCTCGCACTGGATGTATATATGTTAATGAATAATTTACCGCACGTACTCGGCAGTTGAAACTGGCAGGAAACCCAGAAATATACCACTGTTGTGAGTAACGAAGTTTCTCGTCAGGATAATTGTATTTCTTACCTGGAGAGTGTGGGATTTTAAATTATCAGACGAGGCAAGGATAACGGAAAACTTTGTGGCAGGAAGAATTTAGCTAAGCTGAAAGTTCTGTGTGACCCACATAGGAGACTTTCTTTTTCAATGTCACTGAAGTTAAACTGATACTGATTTACAAATTACCACAAATAGTTTGATAATATTTATATATATCCTCTGGAGAGTGAAGCATAATCCGTATATAGTTTGTGTGTCTTGTCGGTTCGAGATTTGGTTTGTTGCGGACTTTCTTGCATAAAGCGCGATATTTGGAGCGCGAGTCAAACAGATGATTCTCAGTCCGTGATATCGGTACAGAAACTCCGGATATCCCTCGTGTATCGTTTCGGACTTGCATGGTGGTGGTGCAATTTTTGTTTTCATTTATTCGCTATTTCGCGGCCACCGTTTGGCAGGCTCGGTTGAATCATGATGTGCATGAGTAGTACGACGAACTTAGAGAAAGGTTTCAGGACTGCGTGAACTGGTAATAAAAGAACGTATTTTTCGTTCCTTTGTTCGGTGGTTCGGCAAAAAAAGGAAATCAAAATACGAGTTCATGGTATCGTTACTGAGTATTATTTTTATTAACACTAATCACTGAAATTTATGAAGTCCTTTCCAAGAAATGTTTTTCCCTTTTTTCATTTGGTTTATCCGCACCAAACGTTTTAATAGATCAGTGTAAATTTGTTATGAAAGCAATTGACTGGATATAAATTTAATGTTACTCACCCCCTCCCCCCCCCCTCTTCTTCTCACTTTTAGAATCTCCGCAGTCCTTGTTTAGGTTTTTGAACGGACCAATCAGATTGAGTAACTCGGGTATATTTTGGTGAATCTTGGCCACCTATCCAGCTGCTAACTATCTGAGGCTGTAAAAACTTGAACCAAAACATCAAACTTGTATGGTTATGAATTATCACTATTCTAAAAACGTTTGTGTTCTGACATACAGGGCCATCTTTTACAAATGCCTCAAACAGAAAAATTAAGTCGAGTTTATTGCTTTGTTTTTTAACATCGATTGCCAGTGGCAATATTAAACCACAGATACAGCGTTTGTACCGGTAACTGATGATATATTGTGTGATAGGGTGTTTTGACTGTGACTTCTTCCTTAATTGTTGTTCCGTAAACTTAATTCCCGTCTGTTGTCTTGCCTGTGGCAAAAGAAAGAAGTTACATACGTCATAAACAAAAGCTATTTTAAGACGTTTTTTTGTGTTTACAAAGTCAAACCGGTTTAGTTGTGGAGTGCGTGCCCGTTTGAAGTCAACACTGCTGCTGTTTCTTATTGTGTATGACGCAGTAGTACATGTATTCTGCTAATCAGCTCATTATGTTGGCTGTAATTCGGTTTTTTATGAAGAGAACAAAACACTGTTTTATAGGCGAGTGACTGACGCGTTCCGTGCCCATGTGGATTTGACAATCGTAAGTACAACTTTACTTATGAATTTTTCCACAAGAACATAAAGGGAAGAAGCAAAATGTTAGTGAGCTGAAAGTGATTTCTCCGAATGAATAACAACTTACATTTTCGTGTTTTAAATTTAATTTATAGCCAGTGAAAGTTTGCTTGCAAAACATTGGTTTGTATTTTTACTTGTTTTCCATCTAGCGGGCCGTGGAATTCCCTGGCGTATTTGATATTATTATCATAGAAGTAGAATTGGGTTATGTTATGCCGTTATACTTTGAAAAGACATCTGTTGACTTATATTTTATGCATCAGACCAAACTCTCAACGTATCCGTGTGTTTTCACAGAGCTTGAATGCTGGCCAGTCTTCTTCGTAAAGTCTTCGAGCTATAGATTGTTCGTTATGATTATTAAAAATTGCAATGACGTCAAACACGAAAACTGTGAATTCTTGTCTTGAGAAGTATTTCTTAAATGAATGTAGTCGATTCATGTTTGCTCGAAGCAAATGTTCAATTTCAGTGGCTACCACCCGGCGAGAAGGTTTTGATTTGGTGTATAAACATTAGCCTCGGCCTGCCAGGCAACAGGAAGAAAATAAACAACGTGTTTTCCCAATGAAATAGAAACATGAGCAAAGTTTGGCGTTAGAAAAAGTGGTATGTATAAATATATATAAATATAGTATGAAAAAGAAAGGAATTTGCGCATTTGCTATCATATGTGTACAGCGGACAACGCACTCATCGATAATGGTTTGTTTGAATTTGAAGTTTCCCTGTTCTCAAACTTATTTGCGTTCTGTTAGACTGAATTCAGTGGAGAAGCTAGCGGCTCCATTCTGTCGATTTCAGCTGCCACGTAAAAGCATTAGCCGTACAAGTTAACTGATGATCTGTCGATTGTCTTGGTGTTTGTCCCTGCCATTAACCGTTTTATTTATTTATCAGTCGTTTATGACCACAAGGGAATGGTGCCTCAAATTCGCCGCATTCGGTAAAATTAATGAATTGCTTCGTGTCGAGTTCAAAAAGGTACTGGCGGTTATCAAGATAGCTCATTAACTGTCACACTGCCAGTTTGTGTAAAATTACCGTTTCATTCCAGCAAGTGATTTCTGGCTACGAACTTGCTGTATCTTCAAAACGGTTTTCTAAAAAGATTAGAAGAAATAACTTTGAAAGGAGATTTCAACTTCCTGTTAGCTGTGCAGTCCAATCTCAGACTCTTTTTTTTAACCATTTAAAGCACTTTGAGATTTTGGTATCCGCTTTGTTGAGCCCCATGTACCGCGAGTCAATCAGCGTTGGTGATGTTTGGGCGACCCTTCAGTTCCACAGACACAGTGTTTTACTCGTGTTTTTAAAATACATCTATTTTTCTACTGCGTCCGTCTTTGACGGAAAAATAATACTACAATCTTTTTTTCCCGTACTGTTGGTAGATTACTATCTCAAGAATGTTTGAAAGTGGTAGTGGGGGAGTGCGAGATATTGTTTGGAAAAGATAAAACGTTTATGGTATAAAACCTATTTTTAAAAGAATATAATAGTATGGACCTATTTACAAGAACCCTTGCACCAACCCACGCGGGCCAACTCTCAATAATTCTGTCGTTGACAGATTAGGTATGGTCTGGTACACATGCGACAATCATATTTAGTTTTTTTTTTAGTTAGTTTGGTTCGTCTCAAATCAAAGTTTCCCGGCAAGCGGCAAGGGAAGTCACCATGACCGTTTCTCGACGTTTTTCTTTTGTTGTTTTAAACTTAACAAATTAATTTTGATTCATTTTTTGCAGCTTGTAGTTTGGCTGTGTGGCTGCTTCCTGCACAGAATCCCGCTTTTCAGATTTTGGCCGAAAAATTGCAGTTTTTAGTTAGGCGTATAAGGATGTTGATATCGTGACACTTGACTGAAACGGAAACATAAAATTTTGCTTGTCGTCCTTGCGCGTGTACCCGGACATCGCACGTGACAGTTCATTGTGACGTAATTTATTAGAACCCCTGGCCAAAACGGCTTGTTCAGTATAGCCGGCGCGCGTTTTCAGTCCTTTCGTCTAGAAGACTGACTGTGTACAAGACTTGATGTAGCAGCTGTCGGTGGCTTGATTTTGTTAAGTCGAGTTCCGTCTTCACTTCTCTTACTCCCAAGGTAAAGTTTAAATCCGCGATAATATTTAAGATTGATGCTTTTTTCTGTGATGCGGAAATGCAGAGTGATTAAAAGCTCTACTCTGTTGATCGATTTAATATTGAACAATTAGAGCTGTTAAAAGAGTTTTGTGATGTATGAACAGGAGTATAATTGCGTACTCGATCCGATATTTTGTGTAAGTTTGGCTCGGTCTGTCACTGAAGACCTGGTTACAGTCGCTCGGAGAAAATATTACTGAGTGCGCTGCTACATCAACGAGGAAGGAATAACACAAGAGGGGAAGATGTTGTGTTTGATCATTATTAATTTCAATGGTATGTTTATCTCCGTCGGGCTGTGTGTGAAACTTATCCCTGCCGTCTTCAGAGCAAAACGCAGTCAAGTCCTCTCTCATGCACCCAATCTTTTTCTAAACACCGACAGAAAGGCCAAGGGTCTCCAAGTATCGAGTATTCTGTCGTCATCGGTGTTTCTTTGAGAATGAAAACCTACATCTCACTGCGCACGCGCTTTTCATGCTCTGCCAGTACTACTACTAAATGAATTCCACGAAAATTCCGCTCATTAAGCTTGCAATATCCCTTATTTTAAAGTTAAATGTCTCTGCATTTGTCTCAAGCGTCGATTCAAACATACCGTAAATTTTTCAAATACTTCTTGTAAACTTGCTTCGACATGATTGCACAAGTTGTGATTGGAAACTAGAATGCTTAGCCAAGCGTTACGTTTTGTCGTTCTGGAGTTTAACTTTTGGCTTCCGTCAATCACGCACAACAAGCTAACCCAGTGTGTGTCTGGAGACAAATATAACCAAACATGATTCAAAGGCCCCCGGTTACGTGCATTTGTTGATTGAACAGGACGTGCTAACCGCCGGAAGTTGCAACTCTTTGAAATAAGAATGACTTGGTCGCTCGCTGTTCGAGGCAAGCAGTTGAGAACGACTGAACACCATAATTTTAAAATAATCTTTAACCGGGAGGCTCGTCTCACAGAAGTGATTTTCAGGAAGATCCAGTGTGGAAATGCAAAAGGAAAAAAGGGAGAAGGAAGATTATTGGAACTAACTATAGGAAGTGAACAGTGGAAAAAAAATAGGGAA